>AZIM01002734.1:63870-83712 GCA_000516915.1 Ophiophagus hannah | reverse complement strand
TCCTGCCTGAACAGGGGGTTGGA
Source organism: Ophiophagus hannah (assembly GCA_000516915.1). Lineage (NCBI taxonomy): Eukaryota > Metazoa > Chordata > Lepidosauria > Squamata > Elapidae > Ophiophagus > Ophiophagus hannah. The sequence goes on along the minus strand of AZIM01002734.1, from coordinate 83,689 downwards.
CTAGAAAACTCCCTTCCAACTCTGTTATTCTATTCTATTCATTCACTTATGGCTTGCCTAATTTTAAGTAACAAATATTATTGTTTTAAGTATCAGATATTCTCATCTGGAAAGAAATCAGTACTGTTCTCAAAAGACATTCCTAGCTATTCCACAAAAGCATAGTTAATTTTTATCTCAAATCCCATATCAAATGAAGACAAGAAAATGTTAGTAATGTGGGTGGTTTCAGAGGAGTGGAGTTTTGGAGTTCATATAGGAGTGAAAATCAGTTGTATGTAAAAAAAAAAAAGTAGAATTTTCCTATTTAAAAATAAGTCTTTAATGGAAGAAGTCAGAGGACAAATCCTGGTTATCTTTGATAAGGATTTTACTCCTTTAGTTGTAGCTGCTAGCTTTCTTCTTTGAAGATGTAGAATATTAGCTTTAATTGAAAGTTTCTTCTGTTTCCTTATGCCTTATTTTCTCTTCTCTCCTTTCAAGCTTCCTGGAGTATACTGGGAAGTAAGATGTACACATATATACATCAAATAGAACAGGGTGTCAAACTCGCGTCGTCATGGCAGCATCAAATGACGTATCGGGACTTTTTTCCCCTTAGCTAAACTGGGGGGGGGCAGCACGTGACACACCCAGCCCATGGGCCGTGAGTTTGACACCCCTGAAATAGAAAATCTGTTGCCAGAAAATTGACTCTGAGGTGAATCACTATTACAAAAAAGGTGCCTCACCCAATCTACTGCAAATTAGTGACTGTAGATGCATATGCCTTCTTTGCTATATCTCCATTATTTAGAATTTATCAAAACATCAACCTGAGTATCCCAAAGGTGCTTTTTCAAGAGGAACTGGACTTTCTGAGCTGAAGAAGCTTTTTGGATGAGGAGCAAAATGTCTTAAAAGAAAATCCAGAAAATCCAGTTGCCTCCTGAAAAAGCACTTTTGGGACAACCATGACCTGGATGACTGAGAATCTACATAGACATCAACCTGAGTATCCAGGAACATGAAAATGTAAAATATCATATACTGTAAGCACAATATGAGTTTACTGTGCATGGAGTGAACGCATGCGTGCACACACAGACACACACAACATTAGAGTTTCAGAGAGTCAAAATGCATATTACAACACAGTGATTTGATTAGCAGACATCTTGTGATAAGCTCTTCGTACTGTATGGCAGGAATGGATGCTGCTGTTATTGGTGTTACTACTTTGACCAAAAACCTTACACATTTTTCAGTCTGCTTCTTGATATTTATTCATTCAATTTCTATAGCAGCTCAATTCAACCAAGTGATATTATATTACAGATAAAGATAGCATTTGCCAAAACTACTTTTCATGCATACTAATTATTGCATTTCTTTTTGTATTGCATCTTACTTTTAAGAACTTGCGATTCACATTTGCTAAAATCCAGAAATAAAATTGGATAGACCATTAAAGGACAAGTTGATTCCAGAATTATAGGATTATAATAGGGTTGGAAGGGACTTTCAGGTTTCCTGGGCAGTGCAGGAATCCTCAGCCCATTTTTGGCAAATGGCAGGCACTCACAAGTTCAGTAGAAGGCCTGGTCTATTGCTTAATAGTTGTACAATCAGAACATTCCTCTTTATTTTAAGTTTGGATCTCTCACTCTAAAGCTATTCCCCATTAATTCTTTTTTTATCTGCAGGTGCAAGAGACAATGAATCCGCTTCTTCGTTATATACTTTCATATATGCGAAGACTTGTTTCATGTATGCTCTCTTGTTTTTCTTTAGTCTTCTCAAATCCAAGATGGTCAGTATGGCTGAAAGATCTGTTTATGTATTAAAGAATCTATTGCAAAAAGGAGGGCGGGAACGATTTGTAAATATTTGTGATTACAATTTTATACAATTAAAAAACCCATTAGAGAGATTTATATTGAAGTGGTTTGAACTATGCATATTTACATTTGTATGTTTCTTAGGGTCTTCTGTTTTTGTAATAGCTTAGAATGTTGCCTCATTTTCAGATCACCAAATGCCAAAATGTGCAAAACTCTTGAACAGCATGGAAAGAATTAGAACTTTTCAAAATTACATTGTGAGAGACAAAATAATAGTAGATTCATTCATCCATGAAGATGGATAACAACACAGCTCTTGGCTTTAAATCAGGGGTGGGATTCTACCGGTTCTGTCCACTTCTGTAGAACAGGTTGCTCTGAAAAGCAGCAAACAGAGAGCATACATAGAANGCTGCTGTTTTGGCCCACCCGCCTGCCTGGGCTCTTACTTGACCTTTATTTCCTGCGTTTTCAACCGCAGCTGCATTGCGCGACACAGCTGTGGTTGAAAAAGCAGGNNNAAAGTGCTTTTTCAACTGCTGTGCACCTGCACGTAGCACTGTTCAGCTGTCCAGGCAGCTAGATGATGACGATATACATGCGCGTGCAGCACGCATCAGGCGTGGGCGCGTATGAAGCGTGGATGCGCGCACAAAATGTAAAATCACCAAACCGGTACTTACACCAGTTGGATCTCACCCCTGCTTTAAATCCATTTGAATTTAGTCCCCTGGATAACAGTTTTTTTAAAAAATATAAAAGTACATACATATATATATATATATATATACAGATATTATACATGTAATATTCAGATAAGAGCAAAACAATTGTAAAACTTTTGCTTGTGGAGAAAATAATAATTAAATCTTTTCAAGCAATGCTTAATCATAAGGTGATTTAATTCAGGCAAAGCACCTCAATATACCACCATCTAGTGGCAGCACAAAGATGTTACATCCAGGCATCAAAAGCGTATGTTACACGGAAAGTCATCTCTAAGTGATCAACACAAGGTAAAGATAGGTAATACCTGAACATTGTGCCAGGTCTGCCCATTAAACAAATTTGATTTCTGTTTGTCTCACTGACTCTTCTATTGATGAAGGTTCAGCAACTTTGGGTGACCCTTGCATTCTACCAGCAGGAAAATCTGAGCTGCCTGTGGGAATATTTGTATGCATAAGCACATAGGCGCAAAGGTACTTCAATAGCTGTTTCAAAAAAGATGCATCTTCATCAGGCTGAGTCATTTTGTAGAAGGAAAACCGAGGAAGATAATCACAATGCCTTGACAAAAAGAAGACATAGTGCTGTTCAAATCAAGCTTAGTGTTGGACTTCTGCTGGAGAAAAATAGCAATTTAGGGCTGGGGAGTGAAGTATTTGTTAAAATTAAATTAAATTGATGTTTATTTTTGTGCTCACTTCTTTTCAGCAAACAACCATTCCATATTTTCCTCTAAAGAGCAGCAACTGTAAATTCTAGCAACTCCTGCAAAATAAATGTCATATCATGGGGTAATTAGAAATAAGTTAATGCAATATGGGAGTGTCAGGTGTGGCTCCATTCAAAATCCAAGAAAGAAAACCTTAGACTCCACTTTTACAGAGAAAAGGACTTTTACTGAAGTGGTAGCAACAGAAGAAATATAAGATCTGAAGCAAAAGGTGCGGAGATTACATATAGAAAGTTATCCCATGTCCCCACCCCCAACAATTTGAACTGGATATCCAATCTGAGGTGTGTATAATGTCATCTTCAGGTGGCGTCTCACACATCTGGTATGCCAAGATGGTTGACCTTGGTCTAGAAAAGATAAGTGGCTACATTTGCGCAGTAAGCAAGTAAGCATCCCAACTTTTACAATTCACACAACTTCAATCTCCAGCACTCTTCCCCCCACAAGGCCCAATTATCTCCCCCCCCCCGCCCTGTTTCTATGGCAGCTGGAAAGAATCAAGCAAGCAGAGGAATAAATCTTGGAGGCTGACAGGGAGGCTCCGATCATATTCCTGTTCAGTTGTAAAAGATCCCAATGACATGAGTTGGGCTTACATGTTCATTTATATAGCTGTACAAATTCCTTCCTAATAGCTCCTAATGTACATTGAGACTTTTTTTTAAGTCAAGTTTTTTTAAAATTTATATATAAGTATTTTGAATACAGTGTATTGTCCAGACATACTATTTTACAAAAAGAAAAAAACACATATACTGATAGCAATACTACTAATAAAACAAAATAATTCTAATCAATTTTATAATTATATTCACTTATTTATGTTCCTATTAAATATATCCGCATACATATAATTATAAACAACATTCATATTTTACTTAAACATAACAATACTTTCTTCATCTAATTTCTACCTCTTTTCTCTAACCATTGATAAAACCTATTCCATGTTAAATAGCATTCTGTGTTTCCCTTATCTTTTATTTTCAATGTCAACCTATCCATCTCTGCACAGTCCAATTTTTTCCGGATTATATTTTCATCTGGTGGGATGTTCTCATTTTTCAAATATTGTGCAAATACAACTCTTGCTGCTGTCAATACATGTAACTTTAAGTTTATAGTCCCTTTGTCATAATTTTCTGGCATTATACCTAACAAAAATATTGCTGGTTTAAAATCTATGTGTTGCTTAACATGGATCTTCTCCAACCATGTATGTATTTTTGTCCAATATTTTCTTGCCTTCACACATGTCCACCACATATGATAATAAGTATTCTATCTGGAGTCTGATTACATTTCCAACATTTGGTGGACATGTTGTTAAACGTTTTTGCTAACCTAGCTGGTAGCAAATGCCACCTATAAAACAGTTCGTAAAGATTTTCTTTATAATGCAGTAGCCACTGTCAGCTTATAGTTTCTATCTCAAAATTTTTGCCATTTGTCTAATTCTAGAATATAGCCAAAGTGTTTTGCCCATACTATCATTGTTTCTTTTACACTGAGACTCTTATGCTGTCCTACCATTGATAAATTAGCACATGCTCCGTAATTCATCTCATCTCATGTCCCTGTGTTTCCTCCCTTCATTTTAGTGCGCATTTATTTGTATCATGAATATGCAGCAATGTTTTGCCTAGATGCTCATTCAGATGAACATAAAGAAATGCTTTAGAGAGTATACAGATAATCTATCATTTGTTTCCTTTGGGCCAGGACTGCATTCTGCATTCTATGATGTAGTAGATTAGAAACACAATTACTATAAATGGAGCGAAAAATGCAGAAAAAGATCAGCATTTTTGGTGACCTTGGTTTATTAACATTCTATGATAGTCTCTAATTTCACATTGGATCTCCATAAATTCTCACATTTTCTCATAGCCCAGGCTATAAAGCTAACAAATTTACCAGAGAAAGACATAGCTTTGGAAGCTATTAATTTCTTCATTCTTCTTCACAAGTGAGTAAATTAGTAGCAAGTAAATTAATTAGGTCACTAAAAATATCAGAAGGAGTGTGTAGGAGGATTTGGCAAAACAGCCCTCAATTTCAGCAGTAGCCAGCCAGCTGCATTAAAAAACTACAAGCAGGACAGAATGATTATGTTCTCCCCAATTGTTTTCATAAAATATTTCTGATCCGTAATGCCACCATATAGAAAGGCTCAATTTTATTATTGTAGCCAGTATCTACTGTTCCTGAATTGATCTATTAATTCTAACATTATAATTTACCTGTTAGAAAAAGAATATAACCAATTTGCTTAAAATAGCAAATGATTTTATTTATTTGCAGAATGTAGAAGCTGGTTCTCATTATTTCTAAAGAATATAATTAAAAACAAAAGAACACCATGAAATTCCATTGGTTCCAAAGAAATCCAGAAAGAGAAACAGAAGGCTAGGGGAGCAAATGCAGATTCAACTAAGGCATTTGTTTGCCCAATGCATAACACAGATGTGTCTTCAGCTGGTGCCAAAACTTACAAGAGCTGGCATTAGGCATAATGGAGGAGGAGGAGGAGAATTCCAGTCAAAGTGCCATATTTAGAAATTCAATGACTGATATTGGAGGCTGTTAAAACAAATCCTATCTGTCACTTTTTTTGGTTTATTACAACTAAGTTTAATTCATTCAATCTGTAAGGACTTGTTGAAGCATTAAGTTGGCAGGGAAGTCATCAACTTTCAGAGAACTATGTTAAATTCAGGGGAGACCTTCTTCTGCATGATTTAGAAGCTATGAAATATATACTATCTTTTCAAATTGTAATGTATCCCCTGACTTTCATCTTGAAAATAGATTTTCACCCAGCTTTTGAGTTGCCTTAATAATACTGGGTTTAAATTCATTATATTTTACCTTCCAGTTTTACTTGCTTTGATTTCTATGTGGGTTAGAAAATTGGCTGGTAACTAAAATTCATAATTTAGTTTAGACTTATTGATTGATAATCCATACTAATTAGTCAATTTAGTTGTGGGTGTTCTTTTTTTAAAAAAATGGAATGTCAACATTGGCCAATAATTATTGTAAGCAATAGAAGTTAATGCTGACATCACAAACCATTGTTTTTCAACCTTGGCCACTTAAAGATGTTTAGACTTCAACTCTCAGAATTGCCCAGCTATTGGGAGTTAAAGTCCACACAACTTCAAGTGGTCAAGGTTGAAAAAGACTGTCCCAAACAGACCTGCAGGGCTCTCCTTGTATTGGGGACAACTCTTCTTTCCACTATTGGACAGAATATGATCTAGGATTCTAGAACCACCTTTGGAGCACTTGCATCTCCAGTCCTATTTCTGAGATAGGTACAATTGCCATTACTTGTATACAGTAATTTTCAGCAATACTCATCTAGAACACCTAAGAAAGGGTAGCATTGCTAGCAAGGAACTTCACATCCCAGAAACTGAATTGATCCTAGAGAGATGGATAATTAGCACAGGCTTTAAAGGTCTATTAGAGTCTATAGATTATTCTACCAAGCTCTAGGTCTTTTGGGGAATAAATGGCATTGAAATGATCAGAGGATATTTTCTGCATTCAGATTTATCTCCTAAAGCACAAATGAAGAAAAAAAATGTGAGAAAGGGGAAAATAAAGCAATGTCAGTGGAAAATTGTTATGGCAGTTTGAGAGCTAATCAGGGTAGGTACAGGTTCAAAGAGATGAGGATTCAAAAGTAGTTTTTAGCAGAGCAGTAAAATAGGGCTGCTTTGTTTCTTTTCCTTTTGGTTCTGTATCAGCTGGCTCTCAAGTTTCAGATAAATGAATTAAATTTGAGAAAAATATAATTTGTTCAATATTAAACAAAGGGAGGTGTTTGCCAACTTACAGGCCCTTTCCACAACCTTATACAATTCAGTGCTGCAGGCTGTATGTGCTTATAAAAATAATGCTAAAAAAGGCCTGTCAGTAAAAATATTCCAGAATGAAGAAAAGTTGCAAACTTTATAGTCTATTCAACAATTCTTCCAACCTTTAAATGTTTCTGTTTTTCCACTGAGTGAAGTGTGCATAATCAAACATAGTGATGTATTCATCTGTACTGTGCCACTCACAAACTCCAGAGTGCTTTGCAAAATTACAAACTATATACACTTCATTTATAATGGAAATTCAAGGACCTCTGGGTTAGAATCTGACAACCATGTAATAGCACTAGCAGCACAATCTATCAGGCTTAGATGATGGAGGGATGAGGAATACATCATCTGGAGATTTTTAACCAATGCAGAAACAATGTCAGTGCTGGCAAGTGGCCAGAATACTTGGATTAGTATCTTATTAAAAAAAGAAAAAGAAATTTAGGTCTTTCAAGTGAATTCAATTAATAACACTTTATTCATAAAGTCTAGTTCAATATAGTTGCTTCAATCTAAGCCCTTTGGGTGACACAGCCCGATGCAGTAAATGATCACCTCCAGAACTAACTGAAAAAATAACCTTCTGAAGATTGCAATTCTTTAAAAGCAAAAGGTGAAAGGGAAGAAACCAGGGAAGAAATTAATGGTGTTTAGAACTGCAACTTAAATGAGAAAGACCTACTTGTATTAAGGAATAAGCAGCTCCATTAAATTTGATGGCACCTGTGTAAGTAGACAGGAATGGATGCTTTTTGGAAAGGTCTTAACTAAAAAATAAATTACAGAAACAGAATGAGAAGGTCCAGACTGCAAGATATGAGAAACATTGCCTGAAAATACTAGTTGGGTTTAATAAAAGGCACACAAAAATACAGCTTTGCATAGATGCCATTACATTGCGGACCTGGGTTGAAGAAAAGAGCACTCAAACATTTTATCTATTTTTTAAAATGTACTGACTCATTTTTGCAAGTTGGATCACGCAAAGCCTTGCAGATATCTGTATCTAAGGCAGAACTTTTAATGAACTATGGGTTCATTAAACTTACAAAACCAAAGCAAGTACACTTAATCTGGCTTGGCCTGAAGAAAAACAAACCATGGTCACTAGTCCTTCTAAAGTTCAGCATCTGCAATAGAATTCCTAATTCTACATGAATCATTAACCTGAATACTTCTACGGATGAAAAATTAAACAGCATAATGCCATCCCCATTGTTGAAAATCTATTTATAGCATATGTCTGTTTCTAGTCTCCTTGGTTTTATTCACTATTACAAAGTGCTGGAAGAAACATGCTTATCCTACCAGATTACACAATTCGTAGGCAGAATCTCTGACCCTTTTCAAAAACCTCAAGGCTGCCCCAAGTTAAGAAATTGCAGAAAATGAGTCCTCAGTATAGTAGCTCATAAGCCAAAGTTGTATTTCTTCCCACACTCTTTTTTGGCCCCACACTCATTCTTTGATGGCTGTTGTATTTACCTGATGCATCTACCTGGAAGAAAGAATATTATAAGGGTAGTCCTTGAAATGATGCTTTAAACAGCAAATAGATTTTGCACGCTGTGTGGATGATTTTGCAGTCATTTAATATATGCCAAGACATCAAGATCCACTCCCAAAGATATACACAAAGTGGTTCTGATTAGACTGTGCTCAACTGAGTAGCCCAGGTCTTGATACTTGCCAATAGTGTGACTTAATTTTGCAAATTAGAATACTTTTTCTGTTTGAATATTTTCTCTGAAGATTTGCTACCTTGACAAGTTTTAGGCCAAAGTGAGCAACCAATAGTGCATAGCAGATGCCTCCCACCCCATTTTTCGCTCAGAGTGGGTCTGGCTGAGAATTATTGCCAGTTTCTTTTTGGGAGATCAGGGACTTTAGGGGATAAAATGTATGCATTATACCTCTCAGTTTTAAAGCATACATTCTGTTAGATATTAGCATACTCACCCCTGATTGGTTGTTCCCCGGGAGTGGGAATTCAAAGAGCCATCACTGGTTGAAGCTGCGGACAGCTCTGCTGTAAAAGGAGCTGCTGCGGCTGCAGTTCTTCAGTTCTGTAAGAACAAATAAAGAGAAGTTGGATGAGCTGAGTTTCCCATGTCTTTCTTATCCACAATCTAACACTGGCGACGAAGGTGGGATGGAGACAAAAGAGGAACCAGAGAGCACGTGGCGACCGAAACACCGAGTGAAGTATCGACAATGGCCGGAACCAACACGCCACCCACACCATTTGACCCCACGACCAAAAACTGGGAATTGTACGTTGACCGATTCCACATGTTCCTCGAAGGAGGCAACCTCATGAACATTTCGGAACAGATGAAGTGAGCCATTTTCCTCACGCACTGCGGACCCACCATTTTTAAAATGGCCAAAGCACTATTGGCAACCAACGACATGAAAACAATGGCCTGGCCAGGCCTGGAGAGGATCGTGAGGGCCCACTACACCCTGCCGGTATCCTGCATAATCAAGAGGCACAAATTTTACCAGAAATACCAGAAGAAGGGGAGAGCAAAAATGATTTTGTCATGAACCTGAGGGACATCGCCAGAGCCTGTGAGTTCCTAAATGTGGACAAGGTGATGAGGGACCACATAGTCCTGGGGCTCTGAGACCTTACCCTACAAAGCTGACTCCTGACAAAGCCCAAAATAACCCTAAAAGAGGCCATCAAGGAAGCATCGGCCATGGAAGCATCCCAGAAATCCACTGCCACCATGAGGAAAATGAACAAGGCACCACAGCCACCACTGAAGGAAGCCACCACCATCCACCACGAGGACATTGAATCCGAGACTGAAACAGATGAAGACGATGAGGAAGTGAATCAACTCCATTCGGAGTGGAACCAGAGAAGCCGAGATGGAAAAAGAAAAGACTTTTGGTGCACAGGATGTGAGGGAAATTATCCCTGGTCAGAATGCCGTTTCCGTGATGCCATTTGCCAGCATTGCAACTGGCAAGAAAACATCACAAGGGCATGCTGAGCATCGAAACCCCACACCAGAAGACAGAGGCAGAAACACACCTCTGCAGAACAGAGAAACCCAGCTAGAGAACCGATGGCACCAATTCAATCGAAGTCAATGGAACAATGAGTTGGCCACTGGAAGAAGCGAGATACACCAGACAGTGATGGTGGGCCATTCCAACACAACAAGTACTCGAAAAGTCCACATTAAGGTCACCATAGGGGGTAAGCAATGCTGGATGGAAGTGAATTCTGGATCCTACCTGTTGATGGTATCCTGGGACACCATCAAATGGCTAAAACTCAGCCTAACCAAAGACCAGCTGAAAAAACAGACACTAACCCTAAAAGACTATCAAGGGAACAGGATTCCCATGATAGGCATAGGAAAATTCAGAGTGACCTTTAAAAACTACTCTGAAGTTCTGCCATTAACGGTAGTTGACCAGAACCAGCCAAGCCTGCTGGGGCTCGAATGCTTCAAACTGTTGAGAATATAAGTCACCAGAATCCACAGCATCACCGATAATGAATGGGAAGACAGCCTAATGGAAGAATTCCGGGATGTCTTCGATGGAAAATTCGGCAAGTACTTGGGGTCCCCCATTTCCTTTAATCTAGACCCCACAATTGCCCCTATAAGGCTAAAGGCGAGGCAGGTCCCCTTCACACTTAAACCAAAAATAGATGAGCAGCTAGATAAGCTCATCACCCAGAGGATCCTAGAACCAATTGATCACACAAGATGGGAAACCCCTATTGTCACTCCTGTAAAGCCAGATGGGTCAGTGCACATCTGTGCTGACTATAAGGCCACCCTGAACCAGTGGTGCAGCACCTTTTACATTCCCTGGGGTGCGGGAAAGTTTTCACGAAGCTTGACCTCGCGCAAGCCTATAACTACCCATAGACGTTGAGACAGCAGAAGCCCAGACAATTGTAACACACAGAGGGGCATTCAAATGCAAACAATTACAATTTGGGGTCAGAGTAGCCCCAGGGCTATTCCAGAGTCTCATGGAATGCCTGCTACAAGGGTTAAAAGGGATGGTGCCCTACTTCGATGATGTCCTCATATCAGTTAAGGACAAAGAACAATTGCAAGAACGCCTAAGGGAAGTCCTAACCTGATTCAAAGAAGTGGGGCTAAAAGGAAAAATGCCAACTAGCAGTCAACAATGTAGAATTCCTGGGTTATTTAATAGACAGCGAAGGAATCCCCCATGGAAAGTAAAATCAAAGCTATCAAAGAAGCCCCCAGGCCAACCAATAAGACAGAGTTGCAAGCCTTCCTGGGACTTATTAACTTTTACAATATATTTCTACCATAGAAGGCAACAGTTGCAGAGCCACTTCACAGACTGCTTGACAAGGGTTGGGGGCAAAAAGAAACAACCTAACAGGGGAACCCCTATGGATACCCGTGAGGGTGGACCAACTAACCGGACCCCACTCATTCAGGGTAGAAACTACTGATGGGCAAAGTTGGAGGAGACACATAGACCAACCAAGGGTCCAATGGACAAGTGGGGAAAGGAAACACCAGACACAAGCAAAGAAGAAGGGGAGACCCTTCACAAAAAACCAAAACAAATAGTGAAGAGGGGGGAGACCCCACCCAATCAAGAAACCAAACATAACAGGCCCTAACAACTAATGAGGCAGACCCTCAACAATTAACAATAGCACCGAACGGAATAAGCAGACACCTACCTGAAATCCAATGGAGGGTCAGCATGGCCAGGCAGGAACCAGCCCATGGAGAAGTTGAAAGGGCGGCCTCTAGTGGTAACAAAATGGCCACCCCAGCCAGAAGGTTCCAGGAGGTTCCAAGGGAGAGAGCAGGAGACACAATAAATCCATCCGAACAACTCGAAGACCAACCAATGCCTGAGCTGCGCAGGTCCAGTCGCACCCACAAAAGCCCCGCCTATTTGCGCAACTATGTACACTAGGTGGAACAGGATTGGGTGGGACCAGACCAGTGGGGAAGGGTGTTAGATATTAGCATACTCACCCCTGATTGGTTGTTCCCCTGGAGCGGGAATTCAAAGAGCCATCACTGGTTGAAGCTGCGGACAGCTCTGCTGTAAAAGGAGCTGCCGCGGCTGCAGTTCTTCAGTTCTGTAAGAACAAATAAAGAGAAGTTGGACGAGCTGAGTTTCCCATGTCTTTCTTACCCACAATCTAACACGTTCTATTCCCTAAGGACTTCCAAATGTACATATAAAGTGCATATATTTTAAGGGGAAAAAAGTGTTAAGCCTAGTCCTGATTTTTTTAAAAAGTGTTGAAGTTGAGAAGTACTGCAGCATCTCATATAAGTATGACTGTTTCCATCTGTTCCAAATATTTTTGCCAGGAGAAAAGTTTTATGTGACTGGAAAGAAGTTACAGAGCCAGGAAAAGACTTAACCTATTAATGCAAACCAAATTCTATTACAAGAGAAATGATACAAATATTTTTGAATTAAGTTCAAATCATGGTAATTCCATACCAGTGTAATTTTCTTTGGCAATAAAGAAGTGCTTTGCCGTTCCCTTCTTTATGGGTGGTTTTTTCCCCCAAATATCCCAATATAAACTACAATCTGTCTTGGTGACCCTCCATCCAAGCCAAGATGCTTGGCTAAGGGCTACTATAGCAGTGCTTAAAAGTTTGTGAATCCTTTTAAATTTTCAGTATTTGTGCATCAACGTGGCCTAAGATGTGGCTTGTTTTCCAAGTCCTAAAACTAGATACAGAAAAACTCAACTACATAAATGAATCAAAAACATGTTGGGTTGCTTCTTTTCAAGATGGCTGCTGCTTCGTAAGCTTTTTTCTTTCTTTCTTTCTTACCGATGATCTGATTTCACTGCTAAAGCTGGTCCTTTGGCAGTGCTGCTCCCTGGTTTTGAATGGGAGCCCTTAGGGCGATCCAAGATGACTTTTTGACGATCATGGACCCAGTGGGGAAAAGGTAGTCTTGAAGATTCCAATTCCCTCTGGAAGTGATTGAAAAGTCACTGGGTGTAGCCACCTTCCTGACAAGCAATTTTGTTTTCTAAACATGCTGGAATTTTAACTTTAACTTTTTGACTTATTGTTTTGCTTTTTGCTTTAAAAGTTGAACAGTGGTTGAATGCTGATTTATTTCAATCCCTTGCTGGATTCCAATTGGTTTTTCTCTTTTTACCTTCCAATATATGTTGTTTTGAATAACTTCTGTCCCTTCCGTATGGAAAGCATGGCAACATTTGGGGTGGTGGTGAAGAGACATTAGACTCTCAACATTGGATTTTGTATTTTTTGAATTTGCAAATTACCTGGAGTTTATTTCTATTGAATTTCTGTTATAATTTTGGATTGAAAATTAGAGGAAAATATTTTTCTGCTCTTTGTTCCCTGATTAAGTTCCACAGATTAAAATGGCTGAACAGTGTCTGAAATCTAAGAAAGAAGTGTGGGAAAATATCTAGCTTCTAAATGGTTTTTTCTTACATAAACTTAAATCAAACTTTAATGATTCTTCAAAGAATGTTACAACCTGAAGCTTTATCTTTGGATAAAGATACACAAAAGGACTTTGATCCAGTTCTAGATAAAAGAAGTAGTCTCACAGATGAAGAACCAATGAAGTGGATTTCATTTGTTGTTCAGAAGTTTAAGTTTGTATACTTCTTCAATATTATGGCCTCAGCTGGAAGAAAGGGAGACAAATTCTTTTCCTTTATGAAGGAAACCCTTTTATGTCTTCTTGATTTTTATTGAGTTTTGTATTTTCTATTTTAACTTTGTTCTGAATAAAAGAAAATAAAATATTTTAAAAAAATATGTTAGGTTGATCTCTTCCATTTCCTAGAGACCTTGTTTTCACACTATCCTGCCAAACATAAAGCAAAGTTGTGGTTGTTATGGCAGTAGAATGCTGAAGCTGGCTGCGTATATGGGTTAAAGGAGACATGGCATTGTAAGGCACAGCTGCTCTACCACAGCTGGGCATTTTTCTTCTAACAGAACCAAGCAAAACATTTGGGTGAAGCTAGTTTTGCCTGGCCTATTCCAACCCTGGAGGTCTTTTAGGATATCTGCAAAACTTCTTTCTCTCATAAAAGGAATGGGCTGATTTGACCTTTGAAGCTGTCTTGTCTCTCTCTCCCTCTTTTAGTGCAGTGGTGGTGAATCTATGGTCGTGTGGCCACGTGCACCATCTCCCCAGCTCAGCTCTGCCAGGCATGCACGCTCACCTCCCGCCGGCCAGCTGGTCTTCGGGTCTCTGCTGTGTATGCATGGGGGTGGGGTGTGCATGGGGGGGCAGGGCGCATGTGCAGGGAGGGCAGGGTGCATGCATGGGGACATGTGTGCATGCGTGGGAGATGCGCATACATTGCATTTTGGGTATGCGCATGTGCACGCATGTGCTTTGGGCACTTGGTGCCAAAAAGGTTAGCTATCACTGTCCTAGTGAATGCTTGGCTCACTGCCAGCAATATTCCTCTTTCATCCTAGCCTTGCCAAACTGGGCTCAGCAGCTATGCAGTCACTATTTACAGAGGCATCAGCCAACTGTGGCTGATCTTGCTTTAGTTGGAAAATCACTGTGGGTCACATTCCGTTTATTTTTCCCCAGTCAATTCCTGTATCCATATCAGAGCAAGAACACACACCAGCTAACAAAAATATAGCTTGATTATGTTTATTAAAGATTAGCAAACATCAAAAGCTTTTAAGTGGTGAAAAATCAAGACAAAAGACAGGCAAATGGGGAGGAAAGAAATACATGAAGAAAAAGCAACTGTTTACATTATATATCTATTTAAATATAAAAATGTTCCAGTTCCACTGGAAACAATTCTGTGGGTAAGTAACAGGGACTTTGGATAAATAAAGGGAGGGCCTTTATTATTCCAGTTTTAACCCTTCATGTATACAAGGGCAGCAGAACAGAGATGTAAAGTAGCTTGCCAAGTGATCTATCCTGTTTCTGCAGTCATGCAAAAAACAATTTAGAGGATGGGGATGAGATCAAAACTTCTGATAATGGACATTTAAATCTTGGCTATGTGTTCTTAAATTTATGGGTGACTTCTCTACCTCTGGAGGCTTTTATTTTCTAGTTGTTCAAAATTCTTTGATCTTGACAACAAATAAACTTAGATACAAAATTCCTTGCTTTCTTGCTGGAACTGACCGTTTACTAGAACTTTTAATAACTAAGCCCACCAATTATTATACTGTTTTTTTTAATACTTCACATATAATTTGTCTCATAATCAACCTACCTGCTAGCCAGTAAATAAATTAAAATATGTTTCTCTCAACTGCCAAATTGTCCTTCTGAAACTATCAATTTACTGTTTTTCTCTGATGGAGCACTTAATATTTAAATATACATTTAAATATAAACCCACAGCTGGGAAGGTGTTGCTATATTCTAGCTAGATTTCACCTAGCAAGTTAATTGAGCTGCCCATTGTCTTGGTCAACAGTCCTGCAGATCATCCTGAGGCTCCTGCTGCTCTTCCATTAAACAAAAGCTTTTTGTGGCTGCAGGATCCTAGGCAGACATACAATGTGTGCTACTTCCCTTCCCTATTAAAATAGTCCTCAGCACAGTATGTTCTTTCTTGACAGAGCACTGCTCCTTTGTTGCTCTGACTGCAGAAAAGACTTTAAAACAATGAAGCTACTCCTGGTTTTTAAGATGGTTTGCTTCTCCCTCTGCTATTTCCCCAGGCAAACATAGTCAGGTCATTGCCTTGTGTTCTTCTTTTAACCAAGGTGTCTTAATTCACCTTCAAGGTACAAAAACAACCCAAAGGCTATTGAAGTAAGAGATGACACAATTTGTACAGATTACTCTTATTTAACAAGAACATCAGTCAATCACACAATATCTTGTTTCATGGGACTGAAAGTGAAAAGTGACCATTTTAGAACCTTAGAAATTCTCTTAATTCATGAATTATGTTTTTGTTCCCTGTCCTCCTTGTATGATCTCAGACTGCAAAACATGTGAAGATCACAAAGCCCAGAATGGAGTGGACAGAATAAAGACACTGCATCTTCATGAGACATTTTGTTCTATCACCAAGGCATGATTGGTAATGCTTCAGATCACACTGAGAAACAGTTAAATGTCAATATATTTGTTCACGGATGCCAATTTATCTTATTCACTGATCATAGAAAATAAATTTAGAACTTGACCTCAAAAGATGCATCATTGTGAAAATGGCCGTAATGCTTTTTTTTTTTTTGCTGGTGTATCTTTAAGCTCCTACTCATTGCTTGAGAGAAGCAGAAGGTAAATTGCATGGAGATCTGATGTTTTGCTACCATAGATGCAATTTTCTACTAAACTTGAGGGATAAAAATAGGACTATATAAATGCTGCTATTTGGAGGAAAAGAAACATACTGGTTAACTAACAGAAGACATGATTGATGTTAGGAGTTAGTTACTTTGCCTTGGGGAACATTGCAGTAGCAGCCTTTTAATGGGAAGGCCATTCTATAATTTTGCTAGCAATTATGTCATCAGGTGACTTGATTTCCCCCTTCTTTTTGCTTTCTAGTTCTTATACTATTATAGTAATAATGTACATAATAATTTATGAATTATATACACAAAAATGTAAAGTCACAGCTACCAGTTCTTTAGGTGGCCTTCATACACACAGAGTTCATCCTAAGAACCTAGGATGTTGTATACGTATCAGCATAGTACTATATACCATATGCAAATCCAAGCCTTTTGTAATTGACAGATGGACAATTTCATCAATGTGGACATTTTCTAAGTGCCATTTTTGCGTATGATACCCTGTATGCAGATAACCACTGGTTTATCTGGTTAACCATAAACCACTGGTTTATGCCATAATCTTTCAATTTTCAGATCTTGACACTTTTGTAATCTTCTCCAATTCTATTATTGTTACTATTATTGTAGGAAAACCTAAAGCAAGCTAAAGCATCAAAATGCTTCTTCATCCCCTGGAAATTTGGTTAACATTTCTAGTTTCACCAGAAATTTAATTAAAGAAGAAACATTAGCAATACTATTAGCAATCTTTGGCCTAGCAATATTCCTAGATAATTAGGTCAGCTTGAAATCCTTCATCTCCAAGCTTTCTTTTCTGGAGGCAGTCAGATGGCTGACTTGCTCATGGGTTTTTTTTTTTAATAAACATTGATAACAAATGAGCATTTTCTTTTTAGATACATTTAATTCTGCAACATTTCGGATTAATATGTGGAACTAAGAGAAAGGGAACTTTGAACAGTTCAGGAAATCTAAATTTCTTATGTCATACTTCTTAATCTAAGAATTCTCAGGGTTTTTATTCTGCGATGATGGCCAGCTCCTTTTTTATGGCCAGGATTTAAAACTTGCAGCAGTACTATAAACAGAGAGTCAGGTCCTCTGTTAATAGCTACTCTGGAAGTAGCTCAGATAGGGGAAAATGATAGAAATTAATCAACCATTATCCAATTTCTATTGGTTGGAAATGCACTTCCCTCCCTCCCTCTGTAAAAGGATAATTTTCCTTTCACAGTCCACCCTAGTTTTCTAGTTGATACTACCTCTTCTGACGCCCCTCATGCTCTCTGCAGTTGGATCTCAAACATTCCAGAATCTCATCTTTTCAGATTAACATGTAATTTTAGGCCAGGCACTTTGTTGTGGAGAAAATAGAAGAAATAAGTTATCAGGTATGTTTGGGTTATTTATAATTTATAATAATCAATTTATATAATATATAATTTATATTATAAATGTAATTTATAAATTTAAATTACAAATATATAATTTATAATATTAATTGATTTAATAAAGGCATGATAAAAATAAGGGAGTACGTTCTTAAAAGACATAAACTTCATGAATTATGTCCACCAATGGGAAGGGGAAACCTTTCACATTCTCATCTTCAAATGATTGTCACTTCTGGCACTTTTCTGCTCAATTCCTCTGATTTACTAGAGGATATATCATATAACTGCCTTAAATTTACCCCAAACATTCTGTGTTCCAGATGAAACCAATCTCTCAGATTAAAACTATAGATGTATCATAGAGCTCCAGCAGGCTAAAAATTATATTTATTTATATTTCTTTATTTTGATTTGATTTGATTTGTCAATCACTTACANNATAATAGGTATAAGTATAAACATAGTTACGAATACATGAAATGGATACATATAAGAAAAGTAAAAAGAAAACAATAGGACAGGGACGGTAGGCAGGTTGGTGCACTTATGCACGCCCCCTACAGACCTCTTAGGAAAGGGGTGAGTGAATAATTATGAATTATTCCTTCTCTTAATATTCAGACCCTGCCAGAATCTTTGGTTATTTACAGCTGAGATACAGCATCACTGTGTTTTCAAGTTCTTTTTTTTAAAATACTCATTTGTGCATCAATCACCCATACATGGTCATGGTACCACCCTTCAGTTTTATCCCTGAATGCATTAAAGAAGGCTGGCTGTTTCATATTCAATAACCACACTAAATGGTTTTAATTAATATGTTGATTACTTCAGTGCTGCTGCTGTAGGCACTACAGATTCTTTTGTCCTGAGGAATGGAATGGGGTAGAGAGATGGGAAAATGGGAAGGCATTGAATTTATACCAGTGATGGTGTCAAGCTTTTGGCTATTACCTCAAACCAAAATCAACTCCTCTTCCAAGCTTGGGTCTCAACAAAATTTATTAAGAAGAAAGGAATGAAGTTAAAATAATCCTGGCAAATGAACCATTTTCCAATACTCATCAATTAATCTATGACATATATTAGGAAGAATCTTTCATATTGTCCTTTTTACTGCTTGGTAGGTCTCTTCACTGATCATACAAGAGTTTGAAAATGGTTTATAAAAATATCTCCTGACTCATTAGCCTGGGACCTGGCAAAAGATATGTGCAAATTCCATCAACACTGATATCCAGTATTAGGAAGTAAGAGCAATCTCATTATTTCAGGATTTGTAAGTCAAGAGGGAGATATTGTAGTTGCAAATACTGTGTTTCTAGGAATAACAGACAATGCAATACTTTTCTTAAGATCAATCTTGTAACAGAGAAGTATTAGATCATTGAAACCAATGCTCTGATTGAGACACAGTGCAATAATTAGTGATTAGTCTGTAAGAGGTCTCTTCTTTTAAAATCCAGAAGTAGTAGTCAAATTAGGAAACTTTAGTTTGGCCAAAGACCAGCCAAGAGTTTATGCTAACTTTTTTCACCTATGTAACAAGAGAGGACTTACAGGAGATAGCTTGTCATGATATGCATAAATATTTTTGGCAATGTTCATTCATTCGTTCATTCAAAGCAATGGCATTTAGATGGCCCCATAGTGCTTTACAGCATTCTCTGTGTGGTTTACAATGTCAGCATATTACCCCCAACAATTTATATGACCACCATCTGACCATGGTGACTTTGGGTAGCTAAAATTAGTGAATAATAAAAGCAACAGCAAAAAGCAGAAAACAATAATTAAAATAATCTCTTTATTTTATGCATTCAGATAACTTTGGCCTTGCCTGCCCCAATCTAATTTCCAGGGGAATGATGTGCCAAAGAATAGGTGCTATAACAGAAAAGGCTCAGTTCCAAGGTCCTGTAAGATGATACCCCTGATGCAGTGGTGGGATTCAAAATTTTTT
>AZIM01002734.1:37636-50993 GCA_000516915.1 Ophiophagus hannah | reverse complement strand
AAGTGAGTTTTGTCCCATTTTATGACTTTGTTTTGGCCACATTTGTTCAGTGAATCACTACGGTTTTTAAATTAATAACATGATTGTTAACTGAATCTGGTTTCCCCACTGACTTTGCTTGTTGGGAGGTTGCAAAAGAGATCAAAAGGATCATATGATTCCAGGACACTGCAAACATCATAAGTGTGAGTCAGTTGTCAAGCAACCAAACCTTTAAAAGAGGGAGCTGCTGGACAGCTACTTCACTTCTGTGTACTGGTCTAACCAATAAAGAGCTGTTTTCACTAGACTATGAGTCCTGCCTCTTCAATCAACCCTGTACTTAAGAAGGATGCTGCAATGGTCATAAGTGTGAAAAATGGTCATAAGTCATTTTTTCAGTGGCATTATAACTTTGAACAGTCACTAAATGAACTGTTATAAATTGAGGACTACCTATACATGCTGCAGGCAATGATGTCAGAGAAACAGGCTATGAAGCACAAGTACAACTAATGATACATACATGCATGTGCATGATGTGCTATCAAGTTGGTGTCAACTCTTAATGACAACACATATTTTCTCTATTAGGATGTGTCCATAACCTGATCTTCAGATCCAGGATGCAACCATGGCCTCTACAATCAAGTCTATTCCATCATGCTGCTAGTTGTCCTCCTCTTTCCCATCTTACGCAGTATTTTGTATTTTGCCTTTTGTAGAGAACTGGGTCTCTGTATATTGTGTCCATGTTAGGATAATTTGAATAATCTCTGATCATCTGTGCCTTGAGTGAGAACTCAGTTGACTTGTTCAATGATCCATCAGTTGCTTTCCTTGCTGTCCACAATATTCTCAGGAGACTAATACTAACACACATACACACACACAAAACTGAGTACAATTTTTAAAAATATATTTGTATATAAATAATGATTCATCAAGATAGAAAACTCTGGATATGGCATTGTGTTTTAGAATGTTGGCTCCTCAGCAAAAAGCATTCCTAAATGTAAGTTGCTAAATATTGCCTGGTGATTGTGGGCCCTCTTTCTCTGTTGCCCTTATTGGTAGCTATTGGTACATTCCAATTCAAACATATTAAATTAAGGGCTTCAAATTACTCATGGCAAGTTGAGGGCACTAGAGGTAGCTGATAATCTCCTCTCATTTTTGGTGCCATATTGGTTTCATATTTCACTGTGTAACCCTGTAATCTTTTTGTACTAGATTATAGAGTTGGCCATTAAAAGTAGCCAAATGATTTGTTGTTTTTAATTACATCTTTATACATTTATCAACACTTCCATTTAGACTAGGGTTTTTTGTCTTGTTTAAAAAAATGATGGATTTAACTTCATTTAAAAAACCAGGTGAAGGTTTCTGTAATATTAAAACTGAATCCTCTGGAGTATTTCAGCAGCAAAAGTCAAAGTGATTTCAAGTTAATAGATTTGTTCCTAGAGTTTAGATGGATATCTTTTCATTTGAAAGCTAAAGTTTTGAGGTTGTCTCTTTATGAGGCATTAAAATATTAAACTTAGCTTCTCATGGAAGATGGTATCTCCACAAAATGTTCTTTTGCAATATATGGAAAGGGATTTGCATTCCAAGAGTTATGTTCTTTTCATTCTCTAGTAATTTTTGTTCTGCTGTCTTGTCCAACTGATGTATCATTTAAATTAACTTTAGTTTGTGAACATAGTAATCATGGCTTGTAAAAAGGTCAGAAAAGCCAAGGAAGCAGGATTCTTGGTTAATTTCTGGATAGCGGCCCTTCTTATATTTAGCTACTGCAGCATTTCTCTTCTGTGTATGGATTAGAGTTCTGAAAGAGCTTTAAAATCAAATCAGAAAACAAAATCAAGAAATGTGTCTGTATTTGTGCATCACATTTCTTCATATGTCACAATAAACCCTAAACAACAACATTATGGATCTGTGGGCCAAAGAGAATCCTGTTCCTTCTTTTTTTTTTTAAACTACTGTTCTCTGCCAAGGGGGGATTCCTATAAATTTTCCTTTAAGGCAAGAAACAGATTTGAGATGACCTTTACATTTTCAGAAATGGTTTAGCATGCTAACTGTCATTTGAGAGCTGCAACATTCTGCAGATTCCAAGCCATTTTGGCTGTAGTCCATGTAATCTGAGATTTTAGTCCCAATTAGGAATGCAACATATCTGCCTGATCTGCAATCGCCATCTTCAAACCAAGTTTGTCAAGTCCACATAACTGCAACCTCTGGCTTAAAATAAACTCTGAAATTCTACTTCTAGCAATTCCTCTCATTCATAAAGCCCTACATGGCATGGGGTTAGGTAATTTGAGGGATCCTGCTCCTGATTATATCTACCCACCCCAACAGGTCCAGTAGAAGAAGCATTCTATGGGCTCTGTCTACTAAGGAGGATGAGAGCCTTTTTGTTCTGACCAAGGCTTCCTGAGACACCAACAAACACATGTTAAATCCAAAACCCTTTTATTTTAGTTCAACGGCTGTGAATTATTGTCATTCACAGCCCATAATGAGTCTCATGGAAGTCTGCCAAAGTCCTTTGGAAGAAGTCTGATAAGAACACACCTT
The DNA here is from genome assembly GCA_000516915.1 of Ophiophagus hannah. Classification (NCBI taxonomy): domain Eukaryota; kingdom Metazoa; phylum Chordata; class Lepidosauria; order Squamata; family Elapidae; genus Ophiophagus; species Ophiophagus hannah. The sequence continues at coordinate 48,425 of AZIM01002734.1, read as the reverse complement.
TATCTTTCTTGAAGTGCTGCCAATGACTAAAGTACCAATTAGTCTTTCAAAACCAAATGGAGCACAAGTTCACCACTGAGCTTTCAGGTTCCAAAACGACCAGAGCAAACAATGTTGCTTCCTGCAAAGGTTCCTGTCCCTTTGCACTTCCTTTACATTTCATGCAAGGGGCAATCACCTCCAAGCCTTATTCCTGAGTTGCCCCTTTTGTCTTAGCTGCTCTTGCCTTCTGGCAGCTCTGCACACACGTGCACTGAGAACAGGCTCCCCTTATTCCTCTGCCTCACTGCTGTCAGATTCTGGAGGCTCCGGAGTCAGCACATAACTCTCAGATGACCCTGGCCCCATCTCAGTATCAGATGCAGGACCATCATCCGAGTCCTCCCCAGACTCCTGTACTGGCCCATTTTCTTCCCCACTGTCCGATTCTGCTGTCATCACTGCAGGCTGCTGGTGAACCACAACACTTTTCTACTGCAGCACCCACCAAAGATTATCACCCCTCCTCCGGAGGTTAGATTGGGTCCAACCTTGCTGGCTTTTCAGAAGGTCTGAAGACCTGGTAGTGCTAGCGGTGGTGTGGAGCCTGCTAAATGTCTGGAAGTTCAATTCATGGCAATTGGACTTCTTTTTTGGGGGGTTTGAAACATTTTACTGCTTATCCAAGTAGCTTCTTCAGTCACTTCTTCAGTTTCTTCTAATTGGATAAGCAGCAAATGTTTCAAACCAAAAAGAAAAGTAAGTCCAGTTACCATGACTCAACTTCAGGGGTGGGATTCTCCCAGTGTAACAATCGGTTCGCTAATTGCACATTTTGCTGGGCATGCGTGCACAGCTATCACAATTACTTACCTTCAATGTTACTTCAGGGAAGTAAGATAGCTGAAGCATGGCAATCTGTTCTGCCATGCAAATCAGTTGAGCAGATATAGGTGAATACAGTGCAGGGATGGGCGGGCAGGCCCACATGATTGTCGGATTGAACCAGTTCGGAGCCAGTTAGGGGTTTGCCCAAACTGGTCCGAACCAGGAGAATCCCACCCCTACTCAACTTCCAGACAACTCTACCTGAATGACCCAAAGTCTTCATCAATGCACAGCCTGCTCAATGGTTATAGTGGTAGCACATTGGATTGCAATCTGGCATGATAGGTTTTCTATGTTTTTAATAATTTTTGTGAGATCCGTGGATCCTCAGGTGAGATGGGTGGCTGTATAAATTGAACAAACAAGTGAATATGAATGATTCTGTGGAATTCAAAAAACTCATGTGACTTTTTGAGTGGTTTCATTAATATATTGCTTAATTATAATTTTGAGTCTATTGCTACCTAACCTTTCTAGTCAAATGAGTATGCAAAGTGAATCACAATAATTAAAATATAGAACAAAAAGTTTTTAAAAATCAAAATACTAATATATTAATTTTGAATTTTGAAAGAGTGTAGCAGAAAAATAACAGTTATTCCCATTATGCAGAGCCCTGTTGTTGCACTTGTAACTTGCAAGAATAAACACACAGTGAAGCATGTACACTGCATTAGCAATTTTAAACAACTTAAAGTGTCATCATTTTTATGGGCAGAAATATCTATATAAAAAGTGGCCTTTAGGTAAGCTAATATTACATGCAATGTTTTGGTTAAAAGCTTCATTTTAAAAAGGACCCTGAGTTGCTGTTCCATTATTTTAGAAGAGATCAAATATGCTTTACTGTTACAAAATGTGGGGTATAACTTAGTTTTAATTGTTAATTAAACACAGTGATTTTTTAAAAAGAAAACAACCACAATACACATGAAGCAGAAAAATTACGAGTAATTAATTCCTATTAATGGAATAGGAAGTAGAAAATATGAATAAAAAGTGCAAACAATTTTTTTTTTACTCCCATGCATCCACCCACCAGCAGCAACCATCGCTCACCCCTAAATGACACAGGATACCTTTTGAGAGAGGCTTTTCTTGCACAGAGCAGCTAATCGTAATATCACTTTATCTCCCTTAAATCCACAGTGGGTATAACAGAAACCAGAGGGAAGCTGGAAAACATTTATCCTTCTTGTGTTTCTGCTTCAGTGCCAAAGTAGAAATTGTCAGACATTTCTCAGAGCATTGCAGTTTTAAAAGATCTATATTTTTCACTATCCAACTCCCAGATCTTCCCAGTCTGAAAAGATTAATGTAATCTGTGCAAGATCAAGGGGGTTTCTGCACTTTGTACTGATGCTCAAAAAAAGAAGAAGAAACCCTTTCAGTTGTAAATTATGTTTCTTAGCTGATGCAATATTGTAATATGCCTACATTTAAAAAAATGCAAACATTTGGGACTGACCTAGTCTCTCTAGTCAGAGTCCAGTATATTAGCCACTACAGAACGCTGGTCCTGATAAGTTGATTAAATTATTTTCAGTAGAAAGTTAGTCTTCTCTGGATGATATATAAATTAGTTTAATAATATTTATGAAAAAGCTGAAAGAGCAAATAAAATGAGTTAAAATGCCAGTAATACATGCTACATTACAATCAAAATAAAAAATAAAATAATGTTTCTAGAATGTTGTACAAGTACTGGATTTTCTAAAATTCCTAGGAAAATAGGTTCATATGATACCTAGTACCTAGTATATAGACAGCAGATGGGAAGAGCATTTCATAGTGTCACTATCTAAAAAGAAATGCTAGCTTTCATTTTTGCCGTTCATCTTACCAACCTGTTGGTCTCTTGTTATTTTGAATGATTCTGCTACTAATTTTTCATTAGAGTATCCATTCTACTACAAATCTCAGAAATTGTGATCCCAACTGAAAATGGAGCTCCATCTTGAACATTTTCAAGGCCATTTTCCATGAAATCAGTAGGGACGTACAGCATTTTGGCTGAGAAATTTATGAATTGCATTTAGATGATAGTGGGGAAAAAACTAGAGAAGAAGTACACTGACAAAGAGTCATCTAAAAATAATTATTGTTTAAGGAATGTGATTATAAATGACTGAAATTACATTCAGATGAAGGTGCTGTAGAGATGTCAATCGCACTTCCCTATTCATGTATATCTGGCAGTATTGTAGATTTCCATGTTTAGTGTTACATTGCCATTTGGTTTAATTTCTCTAAAAAAAAAAATTCCATTCTGAAAAAAGCTCTGATCAAGGCTCTGTGGCTTCTCCGAACACTTGATGGGGCATTCTGCTATTTTGAATGCCTTTAATTCAAGCAAATTAATCTTAATTTATGTGCAGGTAGTCCTTTCCCCTCTTAGAAAACGTACAATTTCTGAGCCAATTCTGTAGATTGATAGGACTATCCTAAGAGAAGCACAAGAAATCTTTTTCTTAATACATTAAACATCTTTCTCTATGTTATTCATACAGTATTTAAATTTTACGTTTATGTCCAGGCTGTGAGGGCTCTGTCTTTCTCAGCCCTCTTTCTGACCCATGCAATATACAGGTCCTCAATGGAAGAAAGGCTGGTTGCAATCTTTTTTTTTTTTTTTTTTTTTTTGTCCTAACTACAGTATCTATTGAAGTCTGTATTCGTCCTATCTGGCTGCTGTACCAAACCAGAAAGTTTCAGAAGTACAAATAATTTCCCTGTAGCACTGTATTGGCTCCTCCTGGGGCAGTCTGAACTGTCTGAGTTGATGCAGGAAGAACATTCTTTACTGTGCTTTTTAATGATGGTGCTGATGCTAGGTGTCCATTTCAAATCCTGGGAGAATCCAAAAACTCAAAAGACACTACTATTGATACTGTATTGTTTAATATAGTAAGATGTGGTAGAATAGGTGGGCTCTTCCTAAAATCCATTCTCAACTCTATAGTTTTAAGCGTGTTAAGTTCCAGATTGTTCAGGGTGTACCACAGGGCCCATTGTTCAATCTCCTGGCTATATGCAGACTTATCACCATCTTGAATGAGACCAAAGACTGTTGTATCATTTGCAAACTTCAGTACTTTAACAGAGGGATCCTTAGAAATGCAGTCATTGGTAAAGAGAAAAAAGAGTGCTGGAGAGAGTACACAGCCCTGGGAATGTCAGGGATGTCAAACTCTCGTGATCACGGCAGCATCACGTGACATATTGGGACATTTCCCCCTTCACTAAACCGGGTGTGGGAGTGGCCAGCATGTGATGCATTCAGCCCGTGGGCCGGGAGTTTGACAGCCCTGTCCTATGCTAATTGTTTGGGTAGTCGATGTGATTTTCCCAAGCTTCACCTGTTACTTCCTATCTGTCAGAAAAATAGGAAAATACTTTGGACAGATATATATAGAGATGTGTTTTAGGCAAACAAAGCAACTCAAATTGCATTATCCTTGGAAAAGTTTTATTAAAGAGACAGCTTTATATAGCTCTCCCTCTATGAGGGAGATAATTTTAATCAATCAATAAATAATTGCAGATTCTGTCAGAAATGGGCTTTCTGAGGCACATTAAAAAAGCAAAAGTTAGGTGTAACTCAGACATATTATGAGTAATAATATGAAATCAATACTTAACAGTCAAACTAAAGCTGAAACGTTTTTGCAGCATACATCAGCTATGGGGAATACCAGACTCTGGTCTTCCTTTGTGATGAAAATATGATTTATGGAGAAAAGCAACAAAGTCCAGTTTAGATTAATATAGGATACCTTTAGGCAGCTTATTGGAGGATCCATTGATTAATGGTAATGCATCATGATTGCTAATTGGAATCTTTACATAAAGAGGGATCAAATCTACAAATATAAATTGCTAAGAGACCGATACAGAATAGCTGTATCTTTGAGAGCTCTTCATAAGCTTCCCAGAATTACTATCCTTGTGGCTTTTGCAAACCAGCTGGCTTCTGGGTCTAAAGGTGTGGCCTCAAGCACTTGGGTTTCAACTTGCATTCCAAAAGTAATAATTATAGAAGGTGGAAGGTATACATGGGTTTTAGGTCAGATTTTTGAACACAAAACCGTCTCCTTTGGGCATCACTTTATGCATCCATAACTCATGTTTGTGTGGTTCCTTTATTATGCTCTGAACTGTGTCCTGAGCTTGAATTGAGAACAGTCTGAATGTAACAAAGGACAAGCGGAAGGAGAAACATTTCTCAATAGCCCAATAGCCTGTCTTTTTCTTCTATTCAACCCACATTTTAGAGTCAGTCTCTAAAATAACTGTTTTCTGTCAGTTAAAATATCTTCAGCACCAGGCATTGCCCACCATTAATACTACAGAGGTAGACTCTCTTGTCTCCACCAGATCTTCTCTTCTGTAGACTGGCCATTTTAATTTCCCACCACATTTTAAATACTGAACCATTCCTGGTTATAGTAGTAAATTACAAAACTTATCCTCACTTGAAAGTTGGCTTGTGTGTGAGAGGTATCATTTTAAGCTTAAACATAAGTGAAATAATAGCTTGAGCCTGGGTTACCAGGGGGACCACCTTCTCCCAGTTGTCCCTATCCATTCAATCTGGTCTGGCAGGATGAGCATGCTTCAGGTCATGTTAATTAGAGAATGTCAGCTGGCAGAGACTAGGAGATGTTCCTTCTGGAACATTCTCCTTCTAGAAATTAGGATGGCCCTGATCATATTGACCTTTTGTAAGGCCTTAAAGACCTAGCTATGTCTTTGTATGATGCTCTCATTTGCATCAACTGACACCTTTTGCCTAGAGTGAGCTTTTAATTGTTTAAACAAATGGAGATGAATGGAATGGGTCAGAAGAATTATATTCAGAGCAATAGTAAGATTGGGAAAGACTATAAGATACCCCATTTTTTTCTAGTTACAAGTTTTTTCTTCTTCTCCTGTCTTTCTTACTACTTTTGTCAGTTTCATCTCCTTCCTTATTCATTTTCACCAGGAGATAAGGCATCTAAAGTTGAATAAAGGGAATTATTATACATGCAGGAAACCTTTTCCTTTCTTAATTATTTTCCAAATTATAAACAAGATCTAGCCTATGTTGATAAATTTTACATTGTAGAATAGTATGATTAAGAAAGGAAACCATCATACAGTTATAGAATTAGCTCTACAATGTGCAGGAAAATCAATTAAACCATCTGTGAGAGATGGTGTCCCTCCTCTCTTTAAAAATTGCCCAATCCTAGTTAGACCATTCTACTCTTTTACAGATCTCACCATCACAGAAAGTGTCTATTTATATTTAAATGCAATGTAGATGAGTGAAACTCTACCCACTGTTTGTTGCCCTGTTTCTGTAGGCAATGAAAATAATTTGTAATCATTTTTTAATGGAGTTTTCTTATACATTTCTCAAAGTGGTCACATTGACCACTAGGTGGCACTACATGGGGATTCGTGAAAGTTAGATATAATTCAATGGGATTCAAGTCCTCTCAGGTCTTTTTATGAGAAATGGATTTAAGCATTTTAGTTTACTTTCTATAGTGCCTTAAGCTTTAGGAGATACCTAAGTTCAGATACTTGCAGGAAGAGTTTACAGAAGCTCTCAGAATGAGCTATACAGTTTTCCTTCTTTTAAGCTCTCAGAGCAGAGAGATACAGAGATTACATTAGCAATATCCACAAATATGGGTCATATGGTATCTCCTAGTGGTCAGTCTAACAAAAACACCACATATTTTATATTGTGTAATGTTCACTGTATAAAACTAAAGAAATTTACCACCACTATCACTACCACTTCAAGAAGGGAGACTGAAACACTAGTGTGCTGGAGCTGGTTTGTGAGAACTAATTGTTAAATTTTCTGAAATGTTGTAAGCTAGTTGAGCGCAGAGCTGAGCCATGATGCCTTGGGTGCCAATCTGCCGTTTGGTAACATGCTGGGCCTGCAATGGCTCCAGAAGTGTCAGTAAGGAAATTATTTTGGGAAGGGGGGGAAGAGCTGGTTATTAAGCATTTACTAGCACAGCACTGAGTGAAAGTCGTGTAAAATCCCAAACATGACAGAGAGTATCTGAAATTAGGAATTGAAAGTATGGATTAGAACTATGCAGCAGATTTCAAAAAGCAATCCATTTCGGATAAACCGCAACATGATCAATGCCTGTTTCTTTTGTGTGGAAGGGGAATATTTAGTTGGACATCTGATATTAACTGTTAAATTCTCTTAACATAAGAAGAGGGAGAAGAACCCCCCCCAAACCTTTCAACCAGGAATTCAGAAAACAAAAGCCTGAACATTCTTTTTCATTTCAAAGTACTCAAGTTTTATAAGCTCTTTATATTTTTTTAATGAGAGAAAGAGTGGGAGAAACATGTAGGCTTCAATGTTCTCTCATACTGTTATTTCTTTTGGGTTGTTTTTTTTTGTTCCAAATTAAAATAGCAGACATTAAAATTTCATGATTCACTTCTAAGAAAAGTGGAATAATTAAAAGCCTGCATGATCGATGCAGCAAGAAGCTGTGGAAACTGGAAGTAGGAATTAGTTAGAAAAAATTGTTTGCCTTCTCAACCAGTTGGGATCCTCACTCAAGAGACTTGCTGAAATTTAGTATTCGGAAGAACTGGCAACTATTCCACCTGGTCAAACTCTATGAGGACTTTTACTATAAGCTATTGCAGAAGCAGAGAACTGCCATAAATGAGCTACAAGGCTGGTTTTAAATTCAACTGCTCATTTTTCATTTCCTAGAGGCGCCTACTTTAAAGAAGCCTCACCAAGGAATGCAGTTTTCATAATAATAGGTTTCCTTTCACACAGTGTCACCACTACATTCTCATAAACTCGTTCCAAGTAAATATATTTGGGTACACCATGAGTGTAAGGGAAGATACAGGTTGGGAAAAGCTAATTTAAACAAAAAGGTTGTCTACAAAGTCCTATTCACCTTGGCATTGTGTCATGCCCCTGGTGGAGACTGANGCCAGCTGAGCAGTCAGAGGAGGACCCAGGACCATCCCCTCTCCATCCTAGGGCACGCAGGGAGGAGAGGATAAGGGAGAGACATGGTCTACTCAGGAGGAGAGGGCCTTGATCCTCTTCATGGGCTGCAGCTGTTACAACTAAATAAGAGGACGGACATATGTACAGGCAAACGCTGGAAACAAAGCATGGAAATATCTCTAGTTTATGGTTCCTCTCTGAGTTTGGGGTCCTTCCCAGTGTGTGTTCTGTTATCTGCAGACGTCCTCCAGCTCTTATCTTGCCTGGTTTGTGTTGCTTTTTTCCTCCTTCTTGTAACTGTTTGTGTGAGAGTTTTTTGTCTTCCGTCAAGAATATTTGGAGCTTGGAAGCGAAGTGAAGGAATAAAAGGGGCTTCACCAGGTTTTTGTGACTGTGTTTGTTTTGTATCCCACCCTGGGTCATCACACATTGAAGTATCTTCAGGGTTACCACTAATTCTATTTTTTTCAAGTAGAGCTGTATCTCTAATGTTCACTTTATAGCTAGGGATTTTGGGGTGGTCCAGACCTTATAAGAGTCAGGAAGGAAGTTGGGAACTACTGTATATTTTTTGGCATATCCTCCATCCTTATGGAACACATTACCGCTAAAATTCAGATTTTACCACTAAAATTCAGATTTTACCACTAAAATTCAGATTTTACCACTAAAATTGAGATTTATTGATTTTATATTTTTGTCCTATCTTTATTTCATAAATAAGTGAAGGAGGTGAACATAAATAATACTCCTTTCTCTTCCTATTTTCCCCACAAGAACAAACCCAGTGAAATGTGTTGGGTTGAGAGAGTAAGTAGTTCAAAGTCACACAGGCAACTTTCATGCCTAAGGTAAGACTCTGGTGACCATATAAAACTATTGCAAAGAGCAATTTGGTTTTTAAGTCGGATTAAAAAGATATTATTTTTATTATAGATTTATCTTAATAGTTAAGCCCATTTTTATTAAGGAATAAATTGATCGAGAGTACTGAAACTACATTGCTTGAAATAAATCAAAATAGTAACTAAATTTGACTGTCTCTCCCACTCAATGATCATTATCATATGCCATCTGCCCCTAATTGTAAATACATAGTAAAATATTCAATCATGATGAAGCAAAAATTTATTCTGCACTTTTTTATGTGGAGAGGGCACAAGAAAATGGAATTTATTCATCAATTTGATTTGAAGAAATTGCCTTGCATTTTTTTCTTCCTCAAAATATTTTAGCAAAATCATTTTTGATGGGGCAGTTTTCTTGCAAGTACTGTGTTCTTGCACTTAGGTGCAAGAGGGCAAGGGGTGTGTCTTCCCTGGCTTAAGTATACATTAGTTTCAATTGGGAAAATAGTAGAATCCTTTGCTGGATTTTCCAAAGTGTTGGAAAAGTGGACATCAGATTTTTGATGGAGTATTTGGCCTGGAATAGATGACAAAATCAATATAATTGCTAAGTAAATAGCTAGTCATCTATGTCTGCCTGCCTGCCTGCCTGCCTGCCTGCCTGCGTCTGTCTGTCTGTCTGTCTGTCCGTCTGTCTGTCTATCTATCTATCTATCTATCTATCTATCTCATGTATGTATTTTATTAGTTCAGGTTGGGATATGTAAAACTTACTTGTATTGAAGAGAACTGCCAATGAAGAAGAAGCCCAGACTGCCTAAACAGAAGAGGAAATCCTGAGACACCAGGCTGGCTGAAGGTCCTGTAGTCTAGAACTAATCCAGAATGTCTAGAGACATTTTTGAAGAGGAATCAGAAGAAAAAGAGCTGGCTGGCAGGTGATAGGGCAAAAGGCCTTGTTTAGCATGTGGCTGCTCAAACATTTCTATAAGCCCATCAGCCTTCTGAAGCCTCGCTGAAACAGAACCTACTTTTTACTTTCACCTGGATTCTGCTCAAGTGAGTTGCTTACCTGCAACTTACATGCTTAAGTAAATTTGCTTCCCTGAGTCAAGGCTTGCAAGTAATACTTGCCAGTCAAAGTTGTCCCTTTAATCCAGAGTACACCAAGCTCTGTTTCTGGAATGAACATACTTACTTTATGAGAGGTGTTTTTGTTTGGGGAGAACTGAAGCTTTAGGAAGGTGATTGTATAATTACCAAAATCCTTATCCCTGAGATATAAAGGGATAGGTGTAAATAAAGCCATCTTCAAATCTAGTGTCAGCCCTTCAGGTTAGACCAAGTTGGACCAGTCTAGGAAACCAGAGTTATGACTACTTTTATTTATATGGTTACAAAAAGAGAATCTTGCAAGTCTGAATGCACTACCCTTCTCCTTCCCTTTATGTTCATAAGAATTACTTTTCTGCTCTGGAATCAAATTCTATTTATCTGACTGTTGCCTTGGTTGCAGCTCTTCTTCCTATTCCTCAAAGTTATTCTTACTTCATATTGAATCTACTTCTCCTCTGACATCTTTAGAGAAGTCTTATTTCTACTGCTTAAACAGCACTTAGGGCAATGGTGCTTCCCACATGACTGAAGATTTGTTCCCTGTCCATTTCATGCAGCAGCTCCTCCCAGGTTAGTTCAATAGTTGTCAGAAGTAAAGTCTTCTAACTAGAAATAGCTTAAGGTGTCCAGAATGGGGGGCTAAATGGGCACCACTGAGAGGAAGTTTGGGAAGAAGAACAGAATATTCCAGAATTCTTTAGAACCACCAGTTCCTGAAGCAATGAGTTTTACACATGTCTGATATAGAGAAAAAAGAGTAAAGTACAGATGCCTTGATATACACAAAAACATAGATAAGGCATCTCTTTTTTTAATTTTTAAAGAAACCAGATTTTTTTTTCAATTTTCAGGGGCCCTTTAGAAGCTGATCTTTTATTTATTTTTATTTATTTGATTTGTCAATCACTTACAAGATAATAAGTACATGGATAAACATAGTTATGAATACATGAAA
>AZIM01002733.1:141997-160860 GCA_000516915.1 Ophiophagus hannah | reverse complement strand
CTGATTTAGGAGGGAACGGGTGACCCGAAACAGGGTGGCCGGGTGATTATCTGCAGACGCAATGAAAGCGGAGAAGTAAGCATACTTCGCCATGCCCACTGCCGCAAGATAAAATCTAGTGAAAGATCCTAACTGCAATCGGTCAGATTTGGACCGACTGGACCTCCAACTCCTCTCTAGGCCCCTCCTGTGGCGCTTCATCTCCCGAAGCTCCACGGAAAACCAGGGAGCCAATCGGGATCTGCACCGGGTTAAGAGTAAATATATCATATCAATATATTTCAAATATTTTTGGTAATTCCACTACCTAGACACTTATAATTTATAATTAATGTACATTAATCCTGAAGTAACACTGGTTTTGCCATGCTTATTTTACTCCATAAACTTCATGGAATGTTTTTATTTATTTTTTTATTTATTATTTATTTTTATTTTTATTCATAAACATTTTGAATANAGTGTATTGTCAGGGCATATCATTTACAGAGGAAAAGGGGCGTTGGTCTTTACCTGACACGCCCTTTCTCTGGGAGCTGTGAAGAGCATGCAAAGTGCTTCTATCTGTCGTTCTATAGGCTGAGTTGATTTCTGAGGAAACTCCTCCTTGTGGTTCCTCCCAAGTGTCCCCAGTTTGGCGAAGTCAAAGTGATCAGTTCATTTCTTTTCTCCTTAACCGTTGTCCTTAGTCTTGGCCAGGATTGGACCCAGAACCAAATGGTCTCTGGGTGGAGCTGGATACTCTTCACAGCTCCCAGAGAAAGGGCATGTCAGTTAAGGACCAACACCCCTTCTCCTGAGAGCTGTTCCGAGCATCCAGGCATGGGACATACCAAGGCTGGTGTCCTACGGGAAGGTTTCCGTCTGGTTTGGAGTCCCTTTTCACACACGAACCCATTATAAGACGTGTTTGCCAAACACTGCTTCGGCCCAGGCAAAAACATCCAGTTTATAGTGTCTTATGAAAGGCGACAGTGATGACGTCACTGGCCTGCAGATTTCGTCGATCAGTGCTTGAGTTGCCCAAGCCGCAGATGTGACTGCACTCTTGGTTGAGTGTGGTGTGATACCTCTAGGCATGGGGAGTGTCTTTGCTTCATAGGTTTTTGCAATTGTGGCTCGCAGCCACCTGCCAATTGTTGAGGATGTGACTTTCCTGCCCAGAGTGGAGGGCTGGAATGAGACAAAGGCGGCCTCTGTCTTCCTAAATGAAGCAGTTCTGTTTATATAAGTTCAGAGGACCCTTCTTACATCTAGTAGATTCCATTGTCTCTCTAGGGCGTGGCCCGGTCTTGGACAGAAGTTGGGGAGGATCAACTCCTGTGCTCAGTGGAAGGCAGAATTAATTTTGGATATAAAGGTCGGGTCTAGACGAAGAACAACTCTGTTGGAGTGGAATATACAAAGGTCTTGTCTCACTGACAGGGCAGCCAGCTCGGAGATTCATCTTGCAGATGTTATGGCTACTAAGAATACCACCTTATAGGTGAGCAGGTGGAGGCTCGTGGTTCTCAGAAGTTCAGATGGTTTGAATTTATGAAACTTTTGCCCAATATCATTATGTTTTGAAGTGATCATGAATCAGTTTATATACTATTATTATATAAAAGTGGTTTGTGTTCAATCCAGCTACAACATGAAATACTTCCCATTTATTTAATGAGGTAACCTCAAACTTCCAATATAGTGGTACCTTGGTATTCAACTACTTTGAAACTTGTCGAATTTGGTACTCAATGCATTTTGATATGAAAATTGTGTCCTGGTATTCATCATTTGTTTGTACTCAATACACAAGGTAGAACTTGTCAGTCGCCTTGTGACTCACTTCATTATTCCTTATGAGAAAAATTTGTTTGGTACTCATCACGCCTTCTGGAACCAATTACTAGTGAGTACCTAGATACCACTGTATTAATAAATCATGACAGGAGGAAACAATATCCTTGACAAATTTCAATAATTATTTTTATAGATAAAGAAATAATTCTACCTGTAGCAACCAGCAACAATGAGTAGGTCCTCTTCTCTACAAGGTGTGCTCTGAAATCAGTAAACAGCTGATTCATAGGTATTATAAAATTTCAGTTCAGTTTCTACAGTGTCTCTTTAATAACATCAATGTGGCTTAAATTTCTCACTTTTCTTTGTATACTAAGACTGTATACTACACAGGATACTAACCTTTAAACAGAGTTCAGGATTTGGTCATCCCCATCAAAGTGTGCTACTTTTTTTAACAGTTAGAAAAGTAAACTTATTTTCCTTGGAAGAGATTCATTATTGAATTCACCAGGCCATGCAATTATATAATATGAACATAAAGACCCTCAAAACATATTAGAAATTCAATAATTATTTGAAAAATAATTAATGCCAGTAAAAAAAATCCAACTTTTTTACAAGACTGAAAAAAATGCAGCTTGGTCTTTAACAAAGAAGTGTTACATACACTTTAATTAAATCAAGAAAAAAGCCAATGGCAGAGGCCATGTGTCTGGAAGATTGGGCTAGGCCACAGTATGTTTTCCTTCAAGATCATACAAGAATTCCTAGCACTCCATCTTTACCAAAACTAGAAAATATATTCCTTTTCTCAGACCAAGATGTTAAAGAGAAAGAAAACACATTCCTGAACCCCTGTGATAAAAATATCTCAGCATGTGGAATGCAGGAGCACATTCTTGTATTAAAAGGCTTTATTTAATTTGGTGCATAGTCTATCACTTTGAGGAGGGAATAGAGAGGAGTTTGAATGTTGTACTCTTTTTGCCTCAGAGTCTATCTATCCCCTGTCTGTAGCATGCTCCATCACTGCCTTCTGTAAAGGAAACAACATCCTCTTTAGGGCACAGCTCTTAGAAGAGTAACCAAATTTTAAAAAATACCATTAACTTTTTCAGTGTATGATATCAATTTTTTTAACTAGACAAGACAATTTCCAAAAAGTTATCACAATATTACTGCTTAACATGAGGCCCACCAATATTTTCAACGACATCAGTTCAGACAGGCATTATTTTCAGTATGGAATAAAATCTAACAACAAATATACATAGAAACTCCAGTTTGGCTATCTACTCTCGAAGCCTTAGTACACCCAAATTTTTTCAGTCAAGGGAAAGTCATCACATACAAAGATATTACAAATGAGGCAGGAGAACTGAAATCAAGACAAGAATTAAAAGAACAAGGGGTGGAATTGGAATGGTGGGCCTATCTACAAGTCCAATCAAGATACAGGAAAGATATGAAAGAATGGGGAATTAGTAGACAGCCTATAACATTAGATGAAATACTACTTGGATCAGAGGACAAACTGATAAGAAAAATTTATAGATTCTTACTGGACTATAAGCTGGAGGAGGAGCAGATAAAAGAAACCATGCCATGTTGGCATGGGCTAAAATTTTTGGATATGGTATTAATTTGGACAAATAGCAAACTTTATGGGAGAGAAACAAAAAATAACACTGGCCACATCATATAGGGAAAACCTATACAAAATGTTTTATAGGTGGCATCTTCCTCCAGCAAAATTGGCCAAAATGTATCAAAATATAATCACCCAACTGCTGGAAATGCACCCAAGAATATGGATCATATTACCATATATGGTAGAAATGTAGGAAAACCCAAGAGTTTTGGCATAGAATCCAAAGGTGGCTTCAGGAGATGACAGGGACAAAAAGTGGAATATAAACTGGAATTTTTCTTACTCGGAATCATAACAGAAAAATATAACAAAGAGGTAATCTATTTAATAATACATGTGATTACCGCAGCAAGGTTAGCCTTTGCTCAAAAGTGGAAAGATAAAGAAATTCCCGATGAAGGTGAAGTAATAAAAAAGATACGGACTTGCGCTGAGATGGACAAATTAACTATGGAAATGAAAGACAAAGATGAAACAGAATACTATAAAGTATGGTATAAATTCTATCAATGGTGGGGAAAAAGGAAGGATCTAGAACCAAAAGATAGGAGGGTTGGCAGAACGGATGATTAGAAATAGAAAATATTGTATAAATGTATATAAAATAAAACATGTACTTTATGCCATAATATGTATGACAAACAGGATTGTCAGGACAATTATACAAAGTCCAATGATTTTAATAATTTATTTAATAACTTTTGTTTTAAAAAAACAATATTACTGCTTGAAATTATTATTCCTAATTTTTAGTTTTTTCATACAGAATGTATACATTTCACACAAAACATCTATTTCTAATGACCACTGGCTTATATTGAAAAAATGGCAAAATATATGTAACAATAATAAATGTGTCCTTTATCCAGGCACATTGTTGTTCATTCACAGAAATTATTTTTTGTTAATGAGCAGCGTGGGAAATGAAAACTTGAAATATGCAGTGTTTTTTTTTTAAAGAGGATTATAATCCTCTTTACAACCATATGTCTTGTCAATGTAGTCACAATTTGATTTGTGTGATGCATACATTTCTCGCCTCTCTCCACTATTGCCAGTGAAAGTGGACATGAAACTAGAAGACTGCGATTAGCTGCAATGTTAGGAACAAAACGTTAATATTCCTTTTAAGTCTGAGCTTATGCACTTTCATATAAGTCTGAAATAATAATACAGCTCACTTCTCACCACTATTTTCTGAACATCAAAAAATCCTCATGAAGCAAATAGACCAAATCAGCAATTATGTTGTCTGTTTTCTAACTTCTAAGTCACCAACATCTTAATAAAATCCATAATTTACTGAACTTTGTCACCACTTAAGAATTGCATTATGAGAAGAAAAACAAGATAAGGAAAAGATAAAATGAAAACAAATTATTAAGTGTATCCTAGGAAGTTCCTGAAAACTCATATTCCTACAATTGCATCTGTTCTGTATTTTGCCCTAGATCTCTGTTAATGTCACTGCCAAACTGAAGGATAAACGTAAGATGCTAAAAGAGTTCTAAAATAAATATCTTTTAAAACATGTATATAATTATTAACTGTTTCAGTTTTAATTTGTTTTTTTATATTTTTATTAAGAAGTTCTGAGGGATTTCTGAATGGTAGCAAAACAAGTTGGCAGTAAATAAGCTCATGTGCGTGGATGCATGTGTGCGTGCTTTTGTATGTGTGTGTGTGTGTGTTTACCTTTGAGTCATTCTTGATTCCTGGTGACTGGACAACTTCTTGCATTTTCCTTGCCAAGATTTTTGAAGTGATTTATGACTGCCTTTTTCTTGGACTGAGAGTGATTGGCCCAAGGTCACCCAACTAGTTTTGTGCCTAAGAGGAACTGGAACTCAATCTCCTGGTTTCTAGCCTGTTGCTTAATCACTAAATCAAATTGGCTCTATATAAGCTTAAGAAAGCATATTATATTTTATTGTTTACTACTACTCTTACATGAAACCAAGTAACTATACCCTAACCCTAACCCTAACCCTTTATTAACATAAAGCAATGCTGTTTTTGTAGCAACCAATCTGTTCCTGGAAAGATGGCAATGATTAAAAACAACTGAACCTATAGTTCAGAAATGGAGAATATGAAACCATGTTAAACAATTAATGGAACTAACGGTAGCGTTAAGTAAGGTAAAATGCTGATCTATGCTCATAATAGATTGTAAGCATCAACATACAGCCTGATAAAATCATACTAATTTGAAAAACAACTTAAAAATCTATAAAACATGGGATTATATCTTCAGACAACACTTTTATACCTAAAGATCCATTTAGCTTTTAAAACTTGTGCTATATGTTGAAGTTCATAGAATAATATTGTACTAGAATTGCAAGGTGCCATTCTTGTTTAGTGCAGCTAAGGCCTCTGAAACAAACACTTGTCTAGTTTCTGCCTAACACATCTAATGAAGGTCAGCTAACCATCTCTCTGGCATATCACCCAGAGACAAAGAGAAAGATGGAAGACTTAGCAGAAATCATTCAGTGATTCATCAAATTAATAACTACTTCTGAATCTAACTAAGGAAGGAGTACCTGTATGGGAGGAATTGCCACTGGGAGGAAAATCAGAGATCCCCAAGAACAGTTTAGTAAAGCAGGGCCAGATAAGAAAAACAAGAATTCAGACCAAGTAAAGGGCAATCATACTGAAATACACAATGTAAGAAACCCTGCAAAATTATTGAACAGTACCTGCTGAAGATGGTGGGACAGTCTTATCTGGGGAACATAATTCCCCAGCTAAGAGTCATTAAAATAATGAAAGATACATTATTTTAAAAGCCATTTCAAGGAAAATATTTCCTTCAGTGCCCAATAAGACCTTTCCATTTTGTATAGATACCATTTGAATTCTATAAGGCCCACATGACATTCCAGAGACTAATGCTATCAAATCAAATAGAACTGCCATAACCAGTTTTTGGAAGGCTGGCTTGTATTAACCTGCTAAATGCCAACTTTATCTAACTCAAATATGTTGCTTAGGTAGTAGATCATGAGGAAGTCAAGACAAAAGCACAAAAAAACCATACCATATAGAAAGGTACACTCCATTCACCAAGAAGGGGATGCAATTATTTATGTGGGCTGGAAGATATTAAATACATTTTATTTCACACATCTCCTAAAATACAAACCCTCCCTAAGACAGCCTACTGAAGTCTGTTGAGCATCAGGATGCCAGAAAACTTTTTTACAAGTTGAAAACTGTGCTGTGCATGAACCCAATATTAAAACAATATTCATTTACTATTCCTGCTATATATTGATAGATGTTATGTGAGCCTTGTATTGGTCTTAATGGAACTATAGGAAGACACATTCTTAAGCGGATTACTAAAAGCCTACAAGCACACCAGTGGTGTTGACTTTAGCATAATCACAGACTATCAATTGGAGTGGGAGAAAGATACCATTCAAAGACTCACACATGGGTACTTCACCTTCCAATCATACAAGTTTACAGCTTTACTGTAATGACTAGGATAAAGATAGATAAGGATTCAAGAAAAAAATGGCAAACAATGACTTGAAAATTCCTTCATTATCAGTAAAGAGACCCATCATTTCACACAAAGACAATAAGAAAATGAGGAAGATCCTACTCAGTATTAAAGATGCATCCCAATTATAAATGAGAAACAGTTTAGTTGCCAGAATTCTTGTACATCATCTGTTCTTTTGAATAAATATTGGTAACAAGAATTTGTGAGAATTTTACTCAGGAAAGTAATTATTTGCATTTTTTCAAAAATGCCAAGAACCAACATTAATATCAATATGGCAAACAATTTGTTGTCAATGTACTGAATAGGTACAGAGTATGCCCCCCATAATGGGACAAACAATATAGCAAAATATCCTCAAGAACATAAAAAGTTAGCCAAATAAAACTTTTGAGCTTTCACTAAAAGTATGCAGGGATTTTTTGAGAAGACAAATAGAAAAACGTCTCTCACTAACTTTTAAGGTTCCTGCCAAATAAGAGGAGGAGCCAATCCTTTAAAGTAGGTTACCATTTCTTCAACTTCTTTGGTAAGGAGGAAGATAGTGTGAAGTTGTGAAAAAGGTTTGCAACAAGGTAGGGTGTAGGAATGCAGCCAAAGATGTTGAAGAACATGTGGCAGAATTGAATATGGTGGTGGGTGTGACTGTGAAAAACATTTGAGAAAGTCAGCATGCAGAAGTCTATGAAGCTTTGGCAGTGGTGGAGGATAGAGCTGGCAGCAATGGTAGTAAAGCCAGAAAGACCCAGGAGGCCGGCAGCAGGCCACTAACACCAGTGGCAAACCACCAAGGTCAGCAGCAGCTCTATAATTGGGATGTCTGATCAGCACAACTACTACTCCCTCTATTCCAGTTACAATTCTATTGTACTAAATACATGTCTACTTGTAATGTATTTTCAATCATTTAAAGTATGCTTCTAAATTTTATTGAAATTTACTACTCCAGGAATATCACATTTTTCTTTTATGTAGTGGTTTCTATGCATGCAAAGTAGAGAACAAATAATCTGCTGAAAGGTGTGAATTGTGGTGTGTATAGCCATTTAACAAGTTGGCAACATTATACTGGTTTCTTTAAGCTCTATTAATCTTAACACAGTTTCACAAAACAAAACAGTTTCCCTTAACGGCCAGATTCTTGACCTTCTGGTGTCAGAGTGGGGTTGGGGTAAAAATATACCAAGCAATCATGCCCAAGTACCGCAGTAAAAAACACAAATCCTTCCCCCATTTAATACCACCATGGCAACTAGCCAGCATTCCTGTTTCATAGTCTGCAAACAATAATTCAAATTCACAGGAAAAATACTATTTATGATTGTGATAAGGGCTATCAAGAATATTTGTACAGAATTTGTCAGTACAGATAATTCTTAAAACCAAGCAAAATGCAAAATTAACAGGTTTTAGAAGTTTTAGAAACTAAAAGTGAAAAGAGATAAAAAGATAAACTGTTTATTTGTTATCTGAAACTCCATCCTCAAAACTATTTACTCAATAGCTCCTCATTCTTACTGTTTAGTTCTAATTCATACTGAGAACAAAGATGCACATCTTATTAATAAATTTCAGTTATTTCATAGTGCATCTTTTCTATACAGACTCCTGCTGGAGCAGGGGGTTGGAGTAGAAGACTTCTAAGGTCCCTTCTATTATTCTATGTTCTATTCTGCCATAAAAATCCAGTTCAAAATAGACTATGTTCGTATGTATGTGTGCAATCTTTAAAATAAGCAAGAATTTGCTTTTATTGTTAATAAAAATTGTATGGCAATGCAAAGTATTTGAAAGAAATGATTTACAAGCAACACATGACAAACAAACAACTTCCTTAAAATTGTAAACCAGTTGTGTCTTTGAAGGGAAAAGTCTTTGAAGTAGCAAAGTTGACTGACCCTTCTGCAGACCATGGCTCCTTCAATATGTTGAAAAGCATGTTTCATACCAATATGCTATATGTTCTGCTTCAGCTCCTAAAAGTTAGGGAACAAAGAATATATCGCATCATCTGTCATAGGAGTAATCTAGGGCTGCAGAAGTATAGTCTCTCTACCATAAGTTTAGTGTGTGGAGTAGACATATCTGAGCCCAAGTTAGATCTGAAACACCACAAGCCACTTTCAGTCATGGAAGATTTATGTGTGGAACCTTTCTGCACCACATCTAGCCAGTTGAGACTGATCCAGAGAAAATTCCCAAGTTTCCTAGAATTTTTCATCCTTGGAATGCAATAATTTACACCTCCCTATGGCTTCATTTTTGCAAACTTGCTTTGTGAAGCTTTTTTTTGAATCTTTACACAACACTAATAACCAAGTCAATAAAAAAGAGAAATGACTGCTTACATTTTATCTTTTTGTCCTTTATTTTTTATCTAAAACCACTAATACAATCCAATTTCTAAACTAGTGTACTTATTAAGGCTATGAAAAGCATTTGAAGGAGTGCTTTGTGAAATGCTTTGTTGAAAATTAAATGCCTGTCCACAAAATCCCATACTAGTTGCATCTCTCAGAATGCTGGGCAAGCTGTTTTGAAGGATTTCCCACCTTGTCTGCAGGTAGGTACAATCAACATTTCTGTTATCATTGCAAGAAAGTGAAGTGATATCACATGATCAGAGATGTAAAGATGATCTAGGGAAGCTTTCAAAGCATTGCACGAGTCCTTAGAAAGATGTGTCTGCCTTAACCCACTGAAAAGGAACCCTTGGTGAAATGTGCATTCAATTATTTTGTGTAATTCAAGTTATATAGAAACCTTTCATTCAGATAAAAATTAAACCAAGCAATAAGAATTCCATCCATGTGAATGGTTTAAATCCTGAATATTAAATCCTGAACATTATTAATACATTAGTGGCAGCTGTAGTATACAACTGATGCTAATTCCCGGTTAATCCATATCTGTACTGTAAAAGGAGTGTTAATTGTATCTCGTTTGGATTGGTACAATGTGTTTCATTTGGGAATGACATATAAGAATATTTGAAAACTTTTAAGTGTTTCAGAAAGCTGCAGCAAGACCACTGATCTGGGAAGTCTGTAAGAAATATGGACTTCTTTGTCATAATATATCATAGCTAGCGATCACTAACAACTAAAACAATTCAAAGTCATTGTTGTAACACAAAGCATCTTACCAAATTTTGGACCAGTCTATCTGAGATGTTTTTTTCTCCTTTCGCTTCCTTGCTATAAATGGCATGTTTAGTGGCACAGAACTAGAATCTGGAATTCTGTCATTAAAGTAACATTAAACTGATGAAGGAGATTGAATGGAACTTCAAGATAATAATCTAGAGTGAGAAAAAAGCATAATTATGGTAGCTTATTGGTTATACTTTGACTAATTAGGAAAGGGGAATTATAATCAATTTGTGGAGGATATCAATTGTTTTGTTTTACATACATACATACAAATTTAAAGTGCATTGTGTTTTAAATATGCATTTGTGAAATCTGAAACAATGAAATGTAAATACGTATTTTATTTATTTCTAAAATTTATTGGCTGCCCATCTTACCTTAAGATAAGTTGAAAATTAATTTTTTAATTAGAGTGCCCCAATCTATATAATCTATAATCTATATAATATAATTTCAAAATAAATTAGCAATGTATCAAAGGTAAATGAAATCAGTTTCAACATAAAATCAAACAATTACCTATGTGCTTGATGTATTAAAGTCTTCTTTTACTTTACATTAGAGGAAATTTTATTCCCGTTAAATCTCTTGAGCTACTAAAATATTTTATGTTTTACTTACTATAAATATTTTATGTTTAACTTACTATTTCTGACATGATGACCAAAGCTGCAAACTTCAGTAGAAAGTATCAGACTTCCATCCTTGCAATTTGGACTTGAAACAGTTATTGTAAATAACAATTCTCCATTGTGGTGGAGATAGCATTCAGGATTGGGTTATCAGTCACTGCTTGCTGATTGGACTGAGTCTGTCAGATCTTTGAGGACATTTCCCCTGTTGCTAAGGGTGCCCCAGAAATTGACTCAGTCAGCTAGCTGGACTACGTGTTAATTTTTGCTCCCAAAAGAGTTCATATTTGAATCAAAATAATTGGAAAATTAGGAAAAAATAACAATCCTGAATACTATCTACTACTGAGGACTGGTCTATTCATTTGACAGCTGTCAAAGGCAGCTCTGTCGGGGCTTCGGCCCTGCCCATCGGACAGCGGATCGGCTGAGGGCCGCTCTACAATGATTGAGGTATTTGAGTGGGAGGTGTGTAGAAATACCATTCACACTGTTACCCCACGTTTGGCTTGAGAGGGCTTTTGGTGGCTTAAATGGCAGCCATGTAAGCCTTTTTGCTGCGGCAGCGTTTAACGGGGGCAGAAGACAGAAACGGACAGGAAACTCCCTTTTGCAGCCTAGGATCATAGAGTGGCGTTCTGACCTGTGTAGGGTAGAGAAACTGAAGTAGAAATTTTTCTGAAGGCTCCGGTTTGCAGCGTCGGGGAAGAAAATGGCGGATTTGCCACAGAACACTAGCCACGCAATTAGTAGAGCAGTTATGAGGTTTCTTCTCCCTTATCAGAAGACAGGTAGGAGTTGCTCCCATTCACAGGTCAGATTATCTCTGCAGGTTGTTAGATCCTTGCGACGGTGGTCATCTGAGGCCCTCTCCCTGGGGCTCTTATTCAAGGACCCTGACAGGTTGGTACTGACCACGGATGCCAGCCTTTATGGCTGGGGAGCCCATATACAATCCAGGGTGGTCCAGGGACAATAGTCACAGGCAGATTTGAGTCATAATATTAACTGGCTAGAGCTTCGGGCAGTCCATCTGGCCTTAAAGCACTTTAGAGGACACAGTCTCAGATAAGGACATCCTGGTTTTGACTGATAATGTGTCAACCAAGGCGCATATTAACCACCAAGGGGGAACACATTCATGGCCACTGATGCTGGAGGCAGAACAACTCTGCTTATGGGCAGAGAGACACCAGGTATCTCTCAGAGCTGAGCACACTGCAGGCTGACTGGCTTAGCAGAGCCACCATAGACCACGCAGAGTGGCGTTTGCACCCCGCTTTGTTTCAGGAGCTGTCGGAGCGCTTCAGAGTGCCAGCTGTGGATCTCTTCACCTCCCAGGACAACACACAACTCCCGAGATTCTACTCCAGGTTTGTGGTTCCAGGGGCAGAGGGAACAGACGCCTTACACAGCCCTTGGGCCAGGAAGCTTCTGCATGCCTTCCCCCCTCTGGCCCTAATCCCAAGGGTGATTCAGAAAATGTTGGGGGAAAGAGCAGAACTCATTCTTGTAGCCCCTCATTGGCCCAGAAGGCCATGGTTTGCAGACTTAGTAAACCTATCTGTGTCCCGCCCTTGGAGGATGCTGGAGGACAGAGTCTCTCAGCCAGGGGCCAGTCTTATACCTGGAGCCCCAGTGGCTTCAATTGACCGCTTGAAGATTGAGCAGGGATCTCTGATCGGGGACCACTGTTACTCCAAGGTGATAAGAACCATCCAAGCCTCTAGGAGACCCTCCACTAATTGCATTTACGATGCAACCTGGAAGGTTCTGCGATTGATGCTCTAGATCTGACAGGGACCCTACTGGGGCCTCAATCGCCCAGGTGCTCCAAGATGGCCTAGACAAGGGACTTTCTCCCAACACGTTGCGGAGGCAGGTTGCAGCCTTGTCTTCTGTTCTCTCCTTGGGGGGAGTAGAATCATTATCTAGACACCCCACTGTCTGCAGGTTTCTGAAGGGGACTACAAACCTGAGGCCTCCAATGGTTCATCGCTATCTGACATGGGACCTCTCTAAAGTTTTTGTAACCATCTTTTTTATTTTTACAAACAACCCAATGCAGTGAACATATCCAATATACCTACCTCCTCCTGTTTTCCTCACAACCACTTTATGAGATGAGTTGGGCTGACAGAGTCTGACAGGCCCAAAGTACCCAGCTGACTTTCATGACCAAAGTAGAACTTGAACTCACACTCTCCTGCTTTATAACCTGGTGCTTTAACCTATAGACCAAACTGGCTTTTCATTAGATTAGAAGAATATGGTTGCAACCCAAGAATCCCACTGAATATTCTATATTCAAATGAAAATTGACATAAAACCCCACATGGTAAAGCTCTGGTTTATTTTCTTATGTCTTTTTAGTGCAAATGGGAGAAGACATGTTTCTTTTGTAAAGATAGGGCAATCTACATTTGTTGACTATTTTGGTAACTGCAGTTAGATTTCTTATCATCAGTGTGAGAAATTATTCTGAGAGCAGACACAATACAGTGAAGGTATTCTCAATATCCAAGGCTGAGAACTGAAGACCATTATCAAGTAAAAATGGGAGAGAGAGACATATTAATCCTGTTATACTTTGCAGCTTGAATTACCAGGTTCCGTAGTAAATTTCACAGGATTTCTTGTGTCTGCAATAAAAAAAATCTCCGTCTCCTCTCTCCCTTTCTGTGGTGTGGGGTGTGTGTGTAAAACTGAGCCTTATCCTTGACCCTTCTGTTGCACTTCTAGACAGAGGTTTATTGCTGTACTTTGGCATACACAAAATCTTATCTAATCACTTTCCACAGCACTGTAAATTAGGGCTCTTGTTACTCCCATAGATGCCAAATGACATGAATTCATATTTAACTTAATGAGCTCACCTTTTTTGAAAAAGATTCATCTTGCAAATATAATATTCATTAAAATATTTTAATTACATTTACAAAAATGTTATTTAACCATTAATATATTTACAATAGTCTTGGCTTTGTCACTAAGCATTATTTCAGTCCTCATTTCCTTCTTTTACTTTGAAAAACTCTTTCAAGTAACTTTACTGTTTTTAATCATGTTTCTGTTCTTATTGTGAACCTTATTCCGTGCAGTGAAACATTTCAAGAGGAAGGGTGTGTGTGGTCCTGTCTTCATATTCAGAAGAACAAATTTTCATTTCCAGATTTTAATTAGCTCAAAAGAGGAAATATGTACAACTACACAGACTTTCATGTTTATCCAAAGATTTCAAATGAGATATAAAGTAATATATAATTTTGATTTTTCTAAAATACGAATTGATTATTCATGAGAAAGAAGATCACAATGCTTCAGCAGATATACATAGGGACAGATGCTTCTTCAAGTTATCATGCCCAAAGCTTTTAGAGCTTTAAGCATAGTCATTCTTATTCAATCTAAGTTATATGACTTTATATTCTGCTTCTGGTCATCTAACTGTTGGATTCTGTGTTACTTGCAGTTTCTATGTACCATTAGAGTGAACTGTAGTAATTTAAAGAGATAAATATCAAACCAGTTAGAACATTTTCTAGGAAAAGAAGCTGACTAAAAGCTTTCTAGGTCACTTATTAGAACTCAGTTTAAATGTAAAAACACTCCCAGACAAGCAATATAAAAATGTAATTCATCCAAAAATAAAGGATGCTTGCTAATCTGAAAGTCCTAAGCAATTATTTCTATAGAAATAATATTCAAAGACCTCTACTACCTCAGTCCCAAATATTCAGTCTTCCCAGAAATTTCAGTTTTATCTACCCTTGATGGCTAACCTATGGCACGCATGCCACAGGTGGCACGCAGAGCCATTTGTGCGGGCACGCGAGTCCCAGCCAAACTTACCTGCACTGCGCATGCGTGCGCCTCCCAGCTGATTTTTGGCCGTTTTTGGCCTCCCAGAGGCTCGAGGGAAGCCTCTGCAGCCTTTGGAGACTGAAAAATGGGCCCGTTTCGTCACTTCCAGTATTTCTGGAAATGACAAAATGGGCCCGTTATTCCGCCTCCAAAGGCTTCAGAGGCTTCCTTCCAGCCCCCGGGAGAGTGAAAACTGCCTCCCCCAGGCTCCAGAGGCCCTCTGGAGGCTGAAAATGGACATTTCCGGTATTTCCGGAAATAACGGAAGTGACAAAACGGGCTCATTTTTCAGCCTCCCAAGACTGCAGAGGCTTCTCTCGAGCCCCCGGGAGGGCAAAAAAGGCCTCAAATGGGCCGCAAATCAGCTGGGAGGCACATGCATGCACAGTGCAGGTAAGGGGCGGGGGGTGTTGCACATGCATGAGCAGGGAGCATTCCATTGTGGGTGCCATCACACGCACACTTTTGGCACACCACAACAAAAAGGTTCCCCATCACTGATCTACACACTGATTTCTTTAATGTGGATTGTGTTAATTGTTCAGCAAACTTTGAGCAGTTGAGCAGTTAATATACTTACATACCTCTTTCTAATCCTTTCTTGAATGAATGGAGCAGAATACAAATGACATCAAATTTTGTATGTAACAAGTTCTTTAATTATCGCCATTCCTTCTTCTGTAAATATTGTAGGAAGCCCCCGCTCCCCAGATTAAAATATTCTTTATTCTTNATATTAAAAAGAGGCAGGATAGAATATTTCCCCTAAAGGGCAAATGGAAAAAAAATCTTAACAATGGCAGAAAGGAGCCCCAGTCTTCCTGCCATAGTAAAATAGTCTCAAGCAGAACCAGGAAGAGGCCAATCTTTAGGAGATTTTGTATCCATTCAGAAAGATTGGGGCACTCTAATCATAAGCTAAGAGGAAACAGAGACTCCAAATAAGCAACACAATTAGGCAAGCCAAAAGTTGACAAGGTTAGTTCAGACAAACACTTGGGTTTGCATTTCCCTTTTTAGCCATAGAGCCAGCCATGACCCGTACATGACCACACAGAAATCTGACAATATCAATGGACATATTCTTTAACAAGAACAGGAATCTCAATCACAAGGCCCCCCAAAATGTATAAAAGCCCACCTATCTCAACCCCATTTTGTCAGTCACCCCAGAAACATGCTGCTGTCACTGAAGTTTCTGGCACCTAAATAAACAGAGACCTTGTTTCCTTGCAGTCAGTCTCCATTTTATTTCCAGCATCTTTCTCTCAGCTTGGAACCAGATTGAATTTTTCTTCCAACCATCTTTTTACATTCTTTTTACAATTCATCAGAATTGAAAAACAGCAATTTCAAGGTAGTTACATGTAGTTTAAACAAAGTTGTTTAAGAATCAGCTGGTGTAAATTCTAAATAGGAATTCTCCTTTCATCCTCATTCAGAACTGGAAGGGAATGTCATTTAAGAGGAAAACTATTTTTATATAAAGAACAGACTGAAGTTAACTGGAATAAATCCTTACTTTCAATAAACCTTCAGTATAGTAGTATTTAAGCTTCAAATATGCTAAATCTGAAATCTACTAAAATGTACTAAATGTACTAAAACAATGTTTTGCTTGTTTGTCATAAATAAGAGCAAACAATCAAATGAAGTGTGTGAACCCACAGTATGTCATCTATCCTCTCCTGATAATTTAGAGTTCCCACCATTTGTAAACATTTACTACGCTGTTTAAGACTATCAAAGTTGAAAACCAAACATCTATACTGTATAGCATCAGGTTCCCCAACTTTAGTACAGATCCAAACAAGCTTCCTTCTCGATCTCAGGGAAGGGCAGAGACTAGGCAAGAGGCTTAAAACATCAACCATTATTATTCTTGGTTGCATAGTCATCCAGAAGTTTGGATTGGATTGGCATTTTTAAGCACTGGGATAGGAAGATGTTCTTGTTTGATGGTATTAAAGGCATTGTCACAGGATATAAACCTGTTCCAAGTAAAGCTACATTTGCAATTGATTATTAGTGATTTTGTCAATGCTACCGGTGTACAAGTGGTGCTCCAGTTCTATTGGGATTGCACTAAGGTGCCTCTTATTATTACAATTATTTTTATTCAAACCCCCGCCCCCCCCATGCCAGGATCCATTCAAATTCTTGGATGAAAACTGGAACTTTCACCAGGAGTGAGGGAAACTCTTTCTATGATTTATATAGAATTGCTGATTAATATTCAGAATTAATCAGAAGTTTTAATGAAACAGGTATGGAATATTTAAAAAAAACAATCAGATAGGTAAAAATAAAAATATCTTATGTCGTCTGTGTTATATGGTTTTAAAAGTTTCAGTGGGTAACTGGGCTGTCNAAGTTTCAGTGGGTAACTGGGCTGTCCCCATTTCCTGTCTTATGCAACTTATACATTTTATGCTCCTACTGGAACACAGAGAAGCATATGGAAATAGGGATGAATAAATGCAAATAAGTTGGAATTGATCCATACTCAGATTCCAATATCAGCAAAAATACAGTTCATGGCTCCCTCATGTATCTATCAGAAACTTAGTCGTATTCCCTTTCTGTTCTATCCAAATATAGATTTTCTGAATTGGGGGGGGGGGGAGATGAAAAAGAATTTTANNNGTGGGGGGGGGGGGGAGATGAAACAGAATTTTCAGATATTTTGTAATAAAAATCAAGTGAACAGTAATCATATAAATCCTCAAATACACTAATACTCAAACTACTTTGAGTGCTTTTAAAGTAAAAAAAAAATCAATGTAATTTAAAAAAAATGCTGTTAACCATATAAAAGAATTATAAAATACATTCTACTCAAACAAAATCCTAAAAGAATGACTCACAAACTGATCTCAAGTGGTTTGCTGCAGGTTTTCCACATTCCTAACCTATGTATCACCTGAGCCCTACACTTCCACAAACATTGTCAAAAGTCAGCAGGCCAAATCATAACTTCCCACTAACTCAGCCTCCCAAAACCATATTCATTGTCTATCAGCTGATTTTCAAAATGAACTGGGACTGAAACCTGGTCAATTTAAGTATACAACAGATAACAGTAGTGTAGTAATGATAAAATTCAGATAGCTAATGTTCTCAAAGATAGTTATTGACTATGAATCCCTATGTGCCATTTTAATACTCAAATCATGACTTTGCACAAGGGAAGTATCAATAGGAGATAAGACAATATCTAAAAATAGGGTTTTGTGGGCTGAAAACCCACTTAAATTTAATCCCTTCATAATTAGATTTTTTTCCAAATTTAAGACCATTCTTGACCAAAAACTTAATATAGATAGTTTTATTATTATATAAAGTACAAAAAATAATTAAATGGTAAATAGAATATAAATTTTGTGAACATTTTGGGGGGAAATTAATTTTTTTATTCTTTGGAAGGATAGACACAAACGCAACTCTAATCACCATATTGCTTGCAAATCAAATGTGACTTTTTTCAGAGAAACTACATGGAGATGTTTTCTATATTTCCTGAATATTTAGTAGTCCACAATTGCAAAACGCTTGGCAATTAATATTTTAAGAGACATTATTAGATCAATCTAAATTGGGTATCAGAGGACAAAATTTTTGAATCTTTTTTCCCTCACAACACTTACAATTGAAGTTATTACTTTTTCTTAGACAATGGTATTTTGACAGAATGATTTATAATTAAAAGACTGTAAAACTATTATGCTTAGTAATTAACAAATACATTCAATCTTTCATGAACGTATTTAATACATTTTTAAGCTATTATAAACTACTTTCCACAGTTTAATCATGTTCTTGTGGACCACAAGATTCAGCAGTCCACCTGCATTTAAAAGACAAATGCCATCCTTTTGAAGACAGCAAAGTCTACATTTTGGACAAAGAGGATTGCTGGTTTGAAAGACGGGTCAAAGAGGCAATTTATATCAAAATTGAACAGCCCTCTATCAGAAGAGGGGAAGGGATACAACACTGTCTATCTCCAGCTTATGACACAGTCCTTTCAGCAGTTCCAAGGAGGCTCCACTCCCATTTGCACTACTCAGGTGACCCTGAGGACACTGATAAACCTCCAAGTGGCTACAACAATTCTCTAAAAGAATGCAAATGTCCAACTGTCTGCAAGAAGTATAAATCCTTCCATTCCCCCACCACCCAGTCAGAGGTGAAGAAACTTCTTGGGTGAAGTGAAATGTCTTCAAAGAAAAACAGTCCAGTTGCCTCTTGAAAAA
>AZIM01002733.1:131791-141972 GCA_000516915.1 Ophiophagus hannah | reverse complement strand
GGATGACTGAGAATCTCCATAGACATGCACCATTACTTTCCTTTCACAGATTTGAACATTTAGTCATTTTTGCTTAAAAAAAGCAAGAGCAAACTATATGCTTTAGAACATATTGCTAGGAATGATTTATTATTATCATAAATCATTTTTATTCTGCTAGTTTCTATTGCTAGTTTCTATTCTGCTAATTTCACATAATTGAAACCCCATAAGTCAGCCTGGAAAACAGCTATTCACCTAAAAGTTTCCCAGTTTAACCCTGAGAATGCCTGGAAAGAAGAATGGTCCAAGTTACCTTAACCTGTCCATTAGTGATCCTTCTACCAAACCACCTGGTTTTCACCTGCCCCATTCTGTCTGGACAAAACTGAACAGAATTAAATGTAACATTGGAAAACATAACTCTGCCATGCATCAGTGGGCTGGAGAGACTCCCCTTGTTGACTGTGGTGTTAAAATGTAAACTATTAAATATATTGTGTAAAACTGCCCACATTCTTTGGTTCCTTAGAAGATCTACATGAAGCAACACCAGAGGCCATCACCTCAATAGCTAAATTGGATATCCAGTTACGAGGCCACTGCCATAGAGGGAATTCTTGTCTTATGACCACAATTGAGCCCAGAATTTATGTTGCTAAATGACAAATTTTGTTAAGTGAGTTTTGCGCAATTTTATGAATTTTCTTGCCACATTTGTTAAGTGAATCACAGGAGTTGATAAATTAATAACACGGCTGTTAAGTGAATCTGGCTTCCCCATTGACTTTGCTTATCAGAGAGTAACAAAAGGTGATTGCATGAGCTTGGAACACTGCAACTGTCATAAGTATGAACCAGTTGCCAAGCATCTGAATGTAAATAATGTGACCATGGGAACGCTGCAATGGTCGTAAGTATGAAAAATTGTCATAAGTCACTTTTTTCAGGACACTGTAACTTCAAAGTCACTAAATAAACCGATTTGAGGACTACCTGTACTGCCGTAGAAGTTTTTGTATATAATTGTATGGAGCGTGTGTGTGTGTGTGTGTGTGTGTGTGTGTGTATACCTCTCTTTTGTCATGCGCTCATCATATGCTAAATAATAATTCTGCTAGTGGCACCTTCAAATGTATTTTTTTTCAAATTCAAATGTATTTGAAGCATGCTTTAATAGCAATAGCATTTAGGTTTAAACATCACCCCACAGCACTTTACAGCATTCTCTGGGTGGTTTACAATGTAAATCATTATTTGCATATTGCCCCAAACAATCTAGATCCTCATTTTATCCACCTTGGAAGGATGGAAGGCTAAGTCAACTTTGAGCCCTGTCAAATATCAAATTCCAGGCTGTGGGAAAAGTTTGCCTGTAATATTGCACTTATTTAAAAATTCTGTTCCCACTAATCAATCTCGTGTAGTCATGTATACCCACCCTCTTAAATTAATACTTAACTTCTGAACTCATTACTACAAAATGTGTAGTAATGGATATTAATTTTGAGGCCCTGGGAAGAGAGGATAATTTAATGGAGTATGCATTGTTTAAAAATGTATTATGTAGCAAAGATTTAAATTTTCAAAGGGCATGTTTTATACAGTATTTTATATAACTAAACTCAATTGTGAAATGGAACTTTGCAGAACAATTCTACATGTCTAACGAGATATTTCCAAGCATAATGGAGCTAACTTATAGGCAAATGTGTATTCAGAATGCTTCCAGATGTGTTGATTTAAGTTCTAAATTTCTCCTTAATTATTTCTGAAAATAGCCTGGAATCACAACTTGCAACTATTAAGGTACATTTAAAAGGAATAAGCATTGGGTTCTCATTAGCAATTTTTGAGGCAATTTTACTACTGTACAAAAATACAAATAATTTCATAGTTTTCAATTAATAACTATTGTACTTAATTTCATCATCAGTCATACAGCAACAGTATTACTCTTTTTAAAGAAATGCAGTGCAATTACAGAAGTTGAAAAAGTTTTGTTCTATAACTACTAAACTGGGTGAGAAAGTTGAGCCAAAAATTTTGTTTGTACTATATAGTCAGAATGCCTATGGAGATTCTCAGTCATCCAGGTCAGAACTTATTGAGACAATACAGGTAGTCCTCAAATCAAGACCAAACCTGGGGCCAAAACTTCAATCATTAAGCAATGCAGTTAAATGAGTCATGCCTGATTTTGCAACCCTTTTTACCACAGTGAAATTACACAGTTGATAAGTGAATCTGGCTTTCCCTATTAACCTTGCTTGTTGGAAGCCACCTGGGAAGGTAACAATGGTGAACATGTTACCATGGGACACTGCAACCATCATAAACACATGTCAATTGCCAAATGCCCAAACTTTGATCATGTGGACCCTGGGGATACAGCAATGGTCATTAGTGTGAGGACCAACTAAGTCACTTTTTCTGCATCACTGTATTTTGAACAGTTCTATGGGAAATGTATAATTGAAGAAGAAATGAAAGGTATCACCACACTTTGGTTAACATTTTTGTTATATTTAAAACAACACAGAATTCAAGAGGAAACCAAGTAACAATAAAATACAGGTAGTCTTTGACCTACACCCACAATTGAGCCTGGAATTTTGATCATAAATCATTGCAGTCATAAGTCAAATCATCATGTGATCAGACTTGATTTTAACAACCATTTTTACAATGGTCATTAATTAAGTTAACATGTTAAAATAGGAATAACGCTTATCCAATGGGTGTTTTTTGCCGGAAAATGGCAAAAAAGGTCACAAAATATGATCATGTGACTGCAACCAGTTTAAATGTGAGTCAGCTGTTTAATGCCTGAAATGATTATCTGACTACAGGGGTGATGCAGCAGTTTTAATTTTGAGGACGGATCATAAATATTTTTTTTTTCAAATGGTCATTAAGCAACAGATCATAAGTCAAAGACTACTTGTGTATTTTATAGAAATAAAGGTAATTGTAGCTTCTCTATTGTACAGTTATAATGATGAACTAATCAAAGGGTCAAGCTTCTACTTTGAAATAAGCCTCCTTCATACATGAACATGATTGCAATTTTGGCTTCTAAATATACAATTTTAATAACTGGCAATTTACAATATATTTGTGTCACTTTTATCACAGTTATTGTCCGATTGCCTTGAAATCCCATTCTATCTTGGCGTCACTAGAATTGGAAGAATAACTGGGAAGGAAACACTATTATGCCAAAGAACAGAACAACCATATTCAGTACGATGACAATGTTATCTCTTCATGACAGGTGTGCATCCTCATTATGTAATTACAGTATATAATTAAAAATGAATTAAATGTTGCATATATTTATATGTTTTTCAGGTATTCTGCTCACACCAGAACTGAACCAACTTTACCACTCACTCTCTTGAGATACTTGTGGGTTATTTTCTTATTAATATAGTAAAAATGTAAGTTGAGAATGTCTACAAAAACATGACATTTTCTACACCCATCATTCTAATATCAAAAGAACAGAGGTTTTTTTTTCTTCTAGGATGAAAGCTCCAGTCTTGATTGTACATACAATGATTATATTGCTGTATGCTTTTACATGTCAGCTTTTAAAAAAAAATGTTAAGAGCAGACAAGATTTTGCACCGTATTCTTTCACCTTCAACAAAAGCTTCCTTGAAGGTAAAAGAGGAGACAAAAACAGTATGCTGTTCAACAGTAAACAAAAATAGAACTCTTAAGATTGTATCAACAGACAAAGCCACCCTATTGTAAATAAGTGGAAAAGAAATCAGAGATATAACAGACTTTATCTACCTAGGTTCAGAAGTTTATATCCATAACAGAATACAGAATAACAGAATTGGAAGGGACCTTGTAGGTCATTTAGTCCAACCCCCTGCTCAAGCAGGAGATCCTATACCATTTCTAACAAGTGGCTGTCCAGTCTCTTCTTGAAAGCCTCCAGTGATGAAGCCACAACTTCTGAAGGCAAGCTGTTCCATTGGTTGATTATTCTATTCTCATCGTCAGGAAATTTCTCCTTATTTCTAGGTTGAATCTCTCCTTGATCTGTTTCCATCCAGTGTTCCTTGTCTGCCTTCAGCTGCTTTGGAAAATAGGTTCCCCCTCCTCTCTGTGACAGTCCCTCAAATATTGGAGCACTGCTATCATGTCACCCCTGGTCCTTCTCTTCACTAGACCAGCCATGCCCAGTTCTTAAAATTGTTCTTCATATGTTTATGCATAAAAGAACTCCTAGAAAGTTACTGATAAAAAAGCAAGAGGAAACTAAGTGCACCAGACTGTAAAAAACAGGACACAACTGAACTACTGAATAAATTGCTTTTGCATTCTGAACTTACTGGCAGATTGAAATTTTTATATTGGCTAAGTAAAACATCAGAAATTGGAATTTAGATAAAGAAAACCTTAGTCTTTGTCCTCTATCAAACACATAGATTTTTCCAAAAGTAAAATGGCCTATATATATTGGAAGGTAAAATAGAAAATTGGAAAATAAATAGTATTCCTATATACAGTAGAGCTTTTATTACTTTGGGTTTTTTTTAAAAAAAGGATACACAAATGGCCTTAATAAATAGGTCTTAACATACAGCTATAAGGAATATAAGTTGTGTTCTGAAGAGTAGGTGGAGAAAAAAACAGAAGTGGCAAAAACAAGAGATAATTTCATTTATTAATTTATATTTGTGCTATAGTGTTATATACTTATATATCTGTCAGCTAAGTCCAGTGTTAAGTGCAATTACTGTATTAGTAACTGTATTAGTGTTTTAAACAAAGAAAAATATTCTGAAAATATTATGCATGAGTTCAACCATTGTGTTCCTTGTATTTTTCTGTTTAATATTATGTATTACTTTGGCTTAAGAATTCATTTAATTCCAAACCAAAAAAGAAAAGACTTAAGACAGGGTGTCCACAGAATGTCACGGACCAACCCCTCTATACCTCCTTTTGTACACACATTAAAAGGAGTAAGGCTTTGATTGCATAGTTGTGCTCACTATTTTAAAACCAATGATCTAATTGCAAATGTCCTTGTTTCTCTCCCTCTTTCCCTCCCTCTCTTTCCCTCCCTCTCTCTTTCTCTCCCTCTTTCTCTCTCCCTCTCTCTCCCCTCTGGGGAGAGCGAAGGAACCCCTGAACTGGTACTGGGTGGTGGGAATGTGATGTCTGGAGGCTGATGAGCCCAGGAGCAGCACGCTGAGGTGGGGCATCACAACATCGGCAGCTCTGCAGGAAAAGCAAGTGACATCAGGAGGCAAGAGCAAGCTGACAATGATGCAGAGTTGCACTGTGGCTCCGCGTTGTAATGGGCTCCAAAAGGAGGGGACCCTGTCTTCCCCATTGTGAAATGCGCTAAATTTCACTGTGCTGCACAATGCACTGCAAGAGCAGTGGGCAAGCCATGGAGGCAGCAATAGCAAATGTACTGTAATGAAGGTGGAATGCTATTTTGCACAAAGGCAAGTGCAGGGGCGCTTTGCTCCCACACTAAGGCTCCAGCCATTGCTGACAGCTCTTTCATCCCTCTGCCGCGACAGGGCAACAGGGAGCCACAGCAGAAGGATTAAAGGGCCGAATGCGGCTCTGGAGGCACAGGTTGCCAATACCCACCCCAAGTATGTCTTTGCCTACCTGATTGCCAGCTCTGTCACATTTCTCTGTCATGTTTCTCGCCATCATGTGCAGGGAAACAAAAGTTTGTGGGACTAAAAAAAAAAGTTCAATCAATTCCAACTTCACAAGATCTTTTTCTTTCGCGAGACGTTGGAATTGATTGAGTGAACTTTTTTTTAGTCCCAAAACTTTTGTTTCCCTGCAAACGACAGGGAGAAATGCGACAGAGAAACTGATGGAGCTGGGCTGGTGAAATGGTGCACGTGCCCACAGAGGGCTCTGAGTGCCAACTCTGGCACACATGCCATAGGTTCACCACTACTGGTGTAGAGTTTCCTGCTTGAGCAGGGGGTTGCACTAGAATACCTCCAGGGTCTCTTCCAACTCTTGTTAGTTTGATAATTATTATTTATTTCCTCTTTAAAAGCAGCTATTCCACGTTACTTGAAACACTGTATCTAAATATGCTACATCTGTACCACATTTCTGAAAAAGGCCCAATTTCCTGAAATCTTTCTCCAGATGCATACTTGTGTGAGTATGAAAGGGATATTATCACTTTCTAAATAAAGATTTTGCCAGTAGATTCTTATTAATGATTTTTATTAATGATTGCATGCTTTATTTGTACTCTCTCTTTCTTCAGTATTTGATATTTACTGTACAAAACAGTGTTTCCATAGATAAACCATTGCAAAACTGTGTTAAATCAACAGAAAAGACAATTCTGTTTTTTTAACTGCCCTCAAAATATTGCTATTTGGATTGCAATTTTTCTATGAATTGAAATCCATAGAAAAATATTCAAACATTACTTTTTATTTCCCTAACTAACATAAATTTACTTATAAAAAGTATGCAACACTTGCTTCAGGGTATCAAATCTGCAATAAAAACTAATCATCCATTACAAGAACAAAACAGTACTGATCAGTGAATGATCTACTCAACGTATCTTTAAATTCTGAAGCAGTGAATATATAGTTATTTTCCTCAAAGTTTGTTTTGGAAAAAAGAAAAGAAAAGCAGGTTTAGACAAATGATTGTTACCTCTATTTTGAATAAGTATACGCTGACAGAATCACATTACACTTGGTTTTTCTTTTTTAAATTCTGGGGGAAAACATTTCATATAACAAAAATCATCACATTTTTCTATGAGTTGAGCTACAGAGGGAACCACATTTTTGTTAAATGTGTCCATCTCCAGCATAATAATTATAACAGAAGGTGAAAACAGCTAGCATATACTAAGTGATAACCTTTTGCCATATCCAGTTATACCAAGCCATGAAAAATCCTGTAGAAACATCCCATAAAATTTCCATTTTACGCAATGCAAAGCAAGGCTGAATAGACTTTCAATAGTAAAATCAAATACCTTATGAAGTTATCTCTGTATACTGTGCAATAAATTACTATTAGAAAAGGATTATCAGTGTTCAGCAACAGAAAATATCCCACCA
This sequence comes from Ophiophagus hannah, assembly GCA_000516915.1. Classification (NCBI taxonomy): domain Eukaryota; kingdom Metazoa; phylum Chordata; class Lepidosauria; order Squamata; family Elapidae; genus Ophiophagus; species Ophiophagus hannah. Next base: position 134,893 of record AZIM01002733.1, on the reverse strand, counting down.
GAAAACAAATCGGTAGGTAAATTAAATAGATACCTTTGACTGATTGAACAGCACCTTGTTATTGAACTAGATGTTGTAACAACTGGCAATGTCTATAGTATCACCTGTGGTTGGTTAGGGGAGGGTCATACAATTTAATACCTGTCTACTATAAAAAAAGGTAATGTCTCCTTCATGGTTTGCCATAGCCTTCTTCAATTTCTAGACAACCCTAAGGCTTTAGGCTAGATTGAGAAATCTCCTGTCTCCTTGTTGGAGCCTAGACAAGAGCAGATATCCTAGTAATGTATTTCAACAGTGATATATCTGAGGAAACACAGAAGCTATGCACAGCTTTTTCCTCTATAAACTTTCCCTTCAAGCTCTGTTTTCTTTTATAAAGGTTTTATAAAAAAAACCTCATAGCACCACCTGAGCTATATTATACTGTAGAATCTATTCATTTGTTTCTTTTCATACATAATCTCATTATTTCAGCAACACAATATTTCCTAGAGTAATAAGTATTGTTATACTTACTTTTTAAAGTTAAGGAAAAATACATTAATTACTTTTCAGAGAGATCCAAAATGTTTTGAGAGATTCTCAAATCCTTGATTTATAAGAGGCTAGCATAAAGACAATGGCAAATTCTTTTTATTTTGCTTATTATTGTTCAGCTATTTTGAATGAGAACCTTTGCTAAAATTTACCTTTTATCCATCCCTGAGGGAAACAATCAGGAAATTAATTTTTTATATAATTTAATATTGTTCTGCTGTGCATAAACATGGAAATATAGTACCTTGGTTAATTCATTAGTCAAAGTTGAATTAATGATAGCTTAGCAGTCTATATGTATTTTACACATAAACTGTTACACAGTAGGGTCATAAATGCTATGAAACAATTCAGAAACAGTGCTTTGTAACCCACACAAGCATAGTATCTCTTTGTCATTAAAGCAGCCCCCTTCTATTTCTGAAAAAAGAGGGGCGGCCTTAATGAAAACTAGAGCTGTCCTCATTTAAGATTCAAACTACGTTTTGTAAATCATTTTTGAAACATGCATAGCTTATCACACATGAACTTCTGCAGCTTAGTTCCTCACCAATGTATCAGGTTACAGTTTTCATAATTTTCAGCTCCTTTGTAGTCTAACTCATATGGAGGACATTAACGTCAGGAATACTGACCTTACACACAGATTTTTTAAAGTAGTACAAGGGGAAACATGTCTGAAAAAATAAAACTACATACTCAGTTTTCACCATTAAATAAGGATCCTGTCCCTCTTTTGTGGCAGGGTCCTTACTTTCTATCTCAAGTAAGAAAGATACCATTAGAAGTCATAAGTTAAGAATTTTAGTTTGACATATAGGTTTATGGTCTAACCCACAATGAAATGTCTATTTAGTACAGGTGACTAACAATGATAGAGAAGGGAAGGAAGGGACTGCTTTTGTGAGTTGCAAACTTTAGTGCTTCCACAAGGAATAATGTCCATTTTTAATTAAGCACTATGTAATCATTACAAAATTCAAAAAGACAAATAGGATATGTAGATTATTTATCCCCAGTAACCTGAATTACTTTTTTTTTTCTTCACTAAATATTGTACACAAGTGCAAAGGTGAACTTTCTTCCCAGTGGCAATCCAGTCCAACAACTGTGTGATGGCTGATGAATTAACTTGAAATGTTATTTTGAATTAATTAATGAGGCTATGGGGGTTATTAACTCTAGCAATGCCTATAAATGTTTAGTCACCACTGAATATGATGTACTAAGTATTTACAAAAACAGTAAAGCTAAGTTTTAATACATTAATTGCTTTTAATCACTGGGACTTGTGTATATTAACTATAACAAAAACATCTCCAAATACAACTCTGCATTAAGGCACAGCCAACGCTTGCCACTAAAACGTCTGTTTCTCGGTGGCACTGTCCATGCCTTTTTTTTTTTTTAATTCCCCAAAACACCAACACGAAGCAGTGACCAAGCAGTTTTAAGTCCCACGTTCAAAGGGCTTGCTAGCAATCCCTTACTTACAGGCGATCGCTAGTACTAAATTAAAGACATTCAGCCAGTGAGTGGCAAGAACCTCGCAAGTTGTCCTGTTAAGGTAAACCGCAGCCATCACCATTTCATTTCTCATCCCTTCCCCCCACCACCTTTTGTATACTCAATTGTTCCCTCAGTGTCAACTGGTAGCATAATCCTATTCTCCGGGCGGATCACATCAACAACAACAAAAAACCCCTAAGAAACACGCCTTGTTCAGGGGCGCCTCTTCCGCTTCGACAAGGTACGCAGCACTGCACCTATGTTCGTGCAGCTCTCGCCCCTTACCTTAGTGATGATCAGAGGTTCTCCATGTTCTCTGCCTCCTTTTAACGTAAATCCCCAAGGAGCTCCGCCACTCAATTGTACTTCCACCAGCTTGTACGGATCAGCTCCTCTCTGCTCGCCTGTCGCCAGCTGGTGGGGGTGTCCCTGATCCATAAATACTGCCGGATTCAGCCTCGGATCTTTGTCAGGACCTTTTTCCTGTTCGCCTCTTAAGTCCATATTCTCTCGAAACTGCCCCCCCCCAACCCCACCTCCAGTTTCCTCCTAGTTTGATCCCACGCGCCGCTGACCTAGGAACCACATACCTCCCAGCAGTGTTTCAGGCTGCTCCCAGATGGGAAGGGAGGGGGATTGTAAACCCCTTCCACACCCTGGCTCCTCCTCCTCCTCCAGAGTTCAGGCTCCCTCTTTTTCTTTCTTTCTTTCTTTGAAAGAGAAGCCCAAGTCAGCCAAAGGGGAAAAAGCGAGCGAGCAAGCAAACAAGCGACCTCAGGAAATTAAGACTCGCTTGACTGGACTAGGTACAGTTCCCTCCAAGCATAAAGTATTTATTCGCGCTTTTCATGCCTGTTGGCTTAGTTGCTTTTGAGCGCGCCTGTATTAATATATTCACGGAAACAAACCGCGGCAGTTTTCCCCTCAGGGAAATGCCGGAGAGCGCAGCCCGAAGAGAAGCCAAGCCAAGCCAAGTCACTGAGGGCATTTACCGCTTTCTCCAGAAGGTGATACGAGCTTCCGTTTCGGGTGGGAAGGCGGGGGGGGGNNCTT
>AZIM01002733.1:93064-115083 GCA_000516915.1 Ophiophagus hannah | reverse complement strand
GGAGTCTTGTGATGTGTGATTTACTGTGCACGTCTCTGATGTACTGCACATGCGTCGAAGAAATTTCTTTCTTTTACTTTTCTGTAATTATTCCTTATCTATGCCTGTCTAATTAAGCAGCCAGTATGTAGACAGTTANCAGTTAGGGTTTAGGTTTTGTTATTTTTGTCAATAAAGATGTTTCTTAGATTATTTCTCCGGGTTTTATTTATTCAAAGTATACTTTCAGAAGTGAAACATGATTCAACACCTCTAATTTATGAAAGCTGATTTTTTCGCTTTGACATGTCTCATGAACTGTTCACCTTTTTTTGTTGGTTGAAGTGCAAAAGCTGCAACAGCCAAATCCATATATGTCACAACTATAGATAGATAAATGCTAGTGCAGTCTTCCCCTAATTAATATCCAGAACTTGTCCTGGAGTCCCATAAACACTGCTACAGTATCTGGGGTTGATGGGTGTGATAGGCTCCAACATATCATGAAAAAGGTTGCAGAAGGATATACGGTACTGTTAAATAGCCAGAAGAACAGGGAATAGAGAATCATTATTTTTAGACTTCGTAATGATATATGAAAATCACCTTGAGAGAGAGGAAGAAGAGCCACAGCCTAGGCAACAGGTTGATAAATGAGTGGGTGGAGAAAGTATCCTCCAAAAAGTAAAAGTGAGGGATGTGAGGGGTACTTTCAGATTGCAAGATTCTGCAAATGTAACCTTAGAATAATGACGGAATTAGTATTCATGGTTGTGCTTCTCTGGACTGCCTCAAACAGCTAATATATATGTATCTTTTATAGTAAATATGAAAGTAGTATTAGACTGGTTTGATAGAAAAGTCTTCTCCAACCGCATTCAGAAATGATCAGTAACTACTTTATTTCCTGAAGCCATAGAATTTCTTCCAATACAGCTCCTAGATATTCTGAGCTGAAGTTCTACAGTGTTTCTTAATACGAGCTTTTAAAACTTTTCAGGCAAATCTATAGTCAGCTCATAGGTTATACTATGTTATACTGTTATACTAGTTCTCAGATTTATGCTAGTAATAACAATTTTGTGACTTTTGCAAAAATATGTTTTTGTATAAATAAAAAAACAGGTTATAGTCTAAGCTGAATTTCATTTTTTTCTTTTGAGAAAAAAGTTTGACTTTCAGTATTGCATGCAGCATGATTAAATTATAACTTTCTACAGGTATTACCTTTGGTAATAGTGACTAAAATGATATAAGACAAAAGTAACTTAAGTAAAAATAAAAAATTGAAGGAACTGAAGTGGAAGTCAAATAGAAATAAAGTTTCAGACCAGTGTAATATGCAGTGAAAATTCAGTCCCCATGAGCAAAAATGCTATATTTGTAAATACTATTAAGAACTGATACATCATCTAAACAAAATGTGTCAATTGTGTACAGGTAAATGTAATTTAGTTTGATTGAAAACTGCATATTCTAATTTCCTTCCAACTTTCATAAGGAATACATGCAATCAAGTGTAATATATTTAATAATTTTGTCATGAAGTACAGTCACTAGTCCTGAGTAACCAGGATTATGAGACCCACTCTTAGTTTCCTTTAGTTCAACTTCTCATGTATGCCATGCTTAAATATCGTTTTAATATTTTACTGTTCTTTTGGAGTAAAAAAGAGAGGATTCTGTAGTTGAATAGACTACTTTTGGATTATGCAGGATTTTGGATTTGATTCTAAAAATTGTAGATTCTAAGCACATGTCTGCACTTTTTAAAGTAGCTATGTGTATATATTCACATGACTATTGGTGAGATCAGTGGTATAATTCTGGGAAAAGATGCGGATATGGTAAAGACCTGAATTCATGCTCTGGCATGATCTAAAACATCCCCCCCCCAATTATTTGAATTTGAAGCTCGGAACATACCTATTACATATATCTGAATTTAGGAAGGAACATGCTATAGGTAGGTGGAAATTATTTGACTCAATTGTCTTTGGTTTACTGTGTAGTATACTGAACACAGCTGGACATAGCATTTCAGACTTACAAGTAACAATATTTCAATAATCCTGTTCTAAGTACCTAAGATTTTTTGTTTGTTTCTCAGATGTGGATTCAACTTTTGTACAGTGCTGTCTTTTGGTGGCTGTTTTGCTATGCTGTGGATTCATACTTGGTGGTTAGAAGATCAGCAGGAGTAAGGTATCACAAATGAACATTACATTTTAAACATGGGATATTTTCAGGATGGCATATTTTCATGGTTAGATGCACATTTAGATAGCTTTATCAACATGAATGAAATATGGATAATGGTTTGCTTAATATTTAATATGAGAGCCAATTTGGCATAGTGGTTAAGGAATCAAGCTAGAAACGAGGCGACTGTGAGTTCAAGTCCTGTCTTAGGCACAGAGCCTGTGACCTTGGATCAGTGACTTTCTCTCAGACCAGGAAAGAGGCAAAGTCACCTGTTTCTGAAAAACTTGTCAAGTAAAATGCAAGGACTTCTCCAGGCAATGTGTAAGAATTGAACACAATTGAGTGGAAGAAAAAATGTATTTCCTTGCTATTTAATATTTGCTATCAACATTCAATTGGCTTTTATTCTGTTTAGTTTTGCTGCAGAATGTGTATTTTCACATTGATATTTTCTGTTGTTATAGTGTATTGCTTTGAGAGATGTAAACTGAAACTCTTTTCAAAGGCTTATTTTTGTATTCTTTTTTCACCACCAGTTCAACTTGCCTTGAAATATGAAACGACTCATGTAATTTTTGAAGTTGACAAGGAGCAATATTCACATCTTATTTTTCTGTACAATATCATTCTAGCACTATTGTGTTGTACCATATGATGACATGGGGCTTGGCAATTTTGCTGTGTGTGGAGGGAGTTGCTATGCTCTACTATCCTTCAGTTTCTAGGTAAGTCTAACATTGCCTGAATTTTAAATCATTTCAATAATTTGTTTAAATTAAAGGACACCGAAGGATATTGGTTAGGTCCATATTTATTAAAAGGAGGGGAATCTAATTATGTGAAAGCCAGCTTCACTGCCATGGAATACAATGGAACCCAACGTTTGTTATGTTGCTCAGTCTTGAGGAGATACTTTTCCAAAGTTAGGAATTTGTCAGTGTCTATAAACAGCATGGGAATTTGCATGGTGGAGAAGAATTAAGAATAATTTTAATTATACATGTCAAAAATAATTAAAAGACTTGACTTAATATTTTCTTGAGTAAGTCTTAGGATCTAATGACTGTTATAAGGAAAATCCTGCACGGGAAGCTTTTGTCACAATACAGTGCTAATGTGGATATTGACAGGAGTCATTTTAGGGGCACCTAAATGCATAAAATATTTGGATCTTCCTCCCACTACTAGCTTTTGTTAAACTGCAAACACCAATTTTTCCAGATAATTTTAATCTCACAAAGGAACTCTAGTATTAGGAGGCCTGTGAGAGATGGAGAATTGTTAAAGCAGTGAGATGTGAAATTTGTACATGGAAGAAGTAACATCCTTTTTGTTTGCTGATATTTTTTTGTTCCCAGTTTTCTCAAATTCTTAAATGGGCCTGCTGTATTTCTGTAAATGTTTCCATTAAGAAACATTTCATTATGGAATTGCAACTGACCCTATGTCTAATTGCTGTGTAATGAGCAAGGAGGACATGAGAGAAAAGAGGGAGGTGAAATAGAGGAAAGGGTATCACAAGGTTGGGATGTTATCTTGCTCACCTCTTTAGCATAATGCATGCAAAATTGTTGCAACCTTCAACTTCTGCTTTTATATTTTACTGGCTCTCTGCCCTTGATCACATTTAAAGATATTTTATTTGAATGACTTAAATGCCTTTACTTCTCCAAATGTAAGTTATGGAATCATTTCTTTCTTTTCCACATAGAGCATTAGAATAGGTTCATACTTAGCCTTTTTGGTGTCTATCAGGTTAGTATTGATTTCTTGCATTAGGCTGTTTTTCAAATACATTTCAATCCCTTTTCTTATTTTTCTATAAATTGAATCAATTAAGTAGCCTCCTGAAAGCTTCCACCTTCATAAGCTTTCTCCATAGTCATTCTTTGTTTGAAAAATAGTCAGTTACTGTACTATCACTATCAGTTAAATACTATATATTTGTTCACACAAATATAGCCTTCTGTCCAGCTAGCAGTCGATGCTGCCACACTGAAAATGCCTATTCAATGTATTCCTAGTTGCATTGTAAGCAAAGCACAAGAAAACTTCTTTGATTGAGCAGGAAGCTTTTTCAGTTTGGGAACAAATAGATCGGAATTATAACCTGTCCTTTCTCCCTATTGTACAGTTGTGAAAATGGATTGGAGCATGCAATTCCTCATTATGTCACCACGTATGTTCCACTGGTGCTAGTTTTGATGGTCAACCCAATTCTTTTCAGTAGAACTGTGGCTGCCGGTAAGATTCCAAATGGCAATTGGACTTTTCCTAAGAAAAAAGGAAGATTAACAGAGCAATTCTACTTATGAGGAAAGTGGGGGTGGGAGCAGATCCATGGTATATTGCCTTCTGCATTCAAAATGTGGCAGGCTTGCCCTGGATAGGCAGGATTGGCTTCTTTATTGAATTATATATTGAACATACTTCATTTCTGCTTCTCAGTTGCATCTTTATTGAAGGGAAGACAAGGAATCTACACAGAGAATGAAAGGCGGCTGGGGACAGAGATTAAAAATCGCTTTTTCAAAATTATGCTGATCATCATTGTTTGGTAAGATTAAAAAAAATTAAAGGAAACTTTTCAAAGACAGGGAAATGTTGGATTTTTGGCTGAACTATAAGTATTTTCTTGATATGTAAGTGCTCCACTATAATTTTAGTGTAAGATTCCTTTGTCTCTTCCTGATAACACAAAACTTTTTTGTTAATGTTCCCTTTGGCAACAGTATTTATCTCTCATATGTGGTGGCGCAGTGGTTAGAATGCAGTATTGCAGGCTAATTCAACTTCCTGCCAGGTGTTCAATCCTCACAGGCTCATGGTTGATTCAGCCTTCCATCCTTCCAAGGTCGGTAAAATGAGGAGCCAGACCATTGGCTGCAATATACTGACTCTGTAAACCACTTAGACAAGTCTGTAAAGCACTATGAAGCAATATATAAGTCTATGTGCTATTGCTATATATTAATGTATTATTTATATATCATCCAAAGCAGATTTTATTTTATATTCTTGGAATAAAATTTCCGTAAGGAAAAACATGACCAAATATAACTGGAAAGATCATTCTGGATACTAAGGAACTCTATGAAATATTTACTTTGAGACTGTTTATCCCACACATAAAAACCAAAAATTATTGGTAACAAATTTTGGCATTGAGAGATTTAAAAATAATAGGAGAGGATGACCTGGAAGATAAAGCAATAATATATTTGAAAGCATAGGAATTTCTGGAGCATTTATGTAACCTATCATTGGTTGACCCACTGTCAGGTTTAGGTTTAGGTTGTTTTTGTAATTTTTTTTCATGATTCAATCATAATTTATTCATCATGATTTCATATACACCCCTTTGCAAGGATGAAGACTATTAGATAGATTTAGTTGATATAAATTAGATAATAATGAAGCTGATGAGTAAATCAGTGTTAATTTCAGAATTCATCATCCAGAAAGAATCAGTCTAGGAATCAAATTATGCCAGACAGTAAAAGTGAGGGTGATATGCTTAAAAGATATATGGAAAGGGAAAGTCAAAACTCTACAGTAATGAGCTGAAAAGGAGGTTTTGGGGAAAAGCTGATAGAAGATTAGTTTAAAAATCACATTAGAAGAATATAGGTAAATAAGAATTAATTACTCAAGATGTTGGGAAAAACTAATGTATGATATAAAATGCGTATTATGTTGGGCAGACCTCAGGTTTCTCAGAATTTTAATTTTGTAAATCACACTGTAAAATCTATAGCTATAATGTATATACAAAGTGCAACTTTAAGTTTTTTAAAAATCCCCCAAATTTGAAAGACTGAATCGAGCTTTATAGCAATTTCATCAAATAAATTGATTATGTGCCATCAACTAGGTTTTGATTTTTAGCAACCACATAGATATATTTTCTCCATGACAATCTACTCCAAAATCACATAAATATCCAAATCATTCCATCTCTCAGCTTTCTTCCCTTCAGTATAGAAGTACAAAATAGGATGGCACTTTTTTTGGTTCTACTATTAAGTAATTGAAGCTTAAAAATTATTTGGTCATTGACTACCTACAGCAGATTTTGCAGTAGATAAAGGAACATTTCTATCCACTCCTGCCTTTCTTGTTCTTTGAATGTACTGACCTCTCTGGCTGTTAACATGTCAGTAAGACTAAAAAACATAACTGGGATACAGTAACCCAGTCTCAGCACTAAAAAGACAAACAAAGTAAAATTTCTTGGTCCTATACTTTTATGTATATACACACACATGCAACACACACACACACACACACACACACACACACATATATATACACACATATATACACACACACACACACAATTTACAATATATGTATGAATGCCGATAGCTATGGATATGCAAATATAGACATAGAAATTTGAGAGCCAGTTTGATGGTTAAGGTATTAGGCTAGAAAATGGGAGATTGTGAGTTCTAATCCTGCCATAGGTATGAAAGCCAGTTGAGTGACCTTGGGCCAGTCATCTCTCTCAGTTCAATCTACCTCACAGGGTTTGTTGCAGAGAAAATAGGAGGCGGAAGGTGTGTTGAATATATTCACTGCCTTGAATTATTTATAAAAATAATAAAGGCTGGATATAAATAAATAAAATTATTGTTCTGTATATTCAAACACCATGTTTAATAATAAATTATGCGATATATTTAGCAGTGTTTTTATATTAAACATGTTTTAGAGATGTTTAGGGAAGGGGGGGGGTCAAAAAAAATGTCAAGATTAGGTGGGCAAAACTCCTCTCCCTTTTAAACATGTTTATGAATGTCACATACAAGTAAAAAAAGTGGAATTTGCAATCACATAATTGTGCCCACTGTCTTTTATCAACCCCCATCAATGTTCCTGTCATCATCTCTTTTTATAGAATTTCTTACCCACAGTGTTGTTCAAAGTTTGTGGTTTGGAACAAAGCTGCATTTTCTGGCATAGGAAGCCATGTATTCTGATGACACCAATGTTGGAATCAAGTGCTTCATATTCTATCAGGAAGAATGATAGATCTCACTATTGAACTTCCCATAAGATATATTGGTGGTAATTAGGGATAATTATGATTATATGGAGACCTCTTGCTTACTCTTTTTCTCTTGTTTACATCATTCTGGTTCACCTTTTGAGTAGATAAATGACATAAAACTGTCATAGTTGAAAGGTTTTAATGACTAGACTATGAGCTAAATTAACCCCATATATAGAGTTTATAATAGACTTTTCCCACTTCCTAAATTGTAAGTACTAAGCAAATATAATGTATCAGATGAAATATTGTCTAAGTGCACTTACTATTTCTATTGTTATGTAACAGCACGGCTTGATATAATACTAAGAAGTAAAAAAATCCATTCATTTTATAACTGAAGAGTTAACTAAAACACATTATTTAATAATTTTCCAGTACTTCTGTCACTTTGAAGGAATTTTAACAAAATAATAATGTGTGTATTCATACTAATATTTATTATCCCTCAAAGGAAAACAAGTAATCTTGATAGAAAATTGTTTTAATTTTGCTTTGAAAATAACAAATAATTATAAAGCTTTCTGTCTTGTTTTATCCATAACTTTTACATCCATAAAAGCTGGTCATCAAATATCATAAATGAGGGTCTTCTGTTCTACCTGGAAATGCAACCAGATATCAGTGGAAGCTCCTTGAAAAATATCAGAACTGCTGCACTGATCACATGGATTATAATGGTATGGGCTTTTCTAGCATGTTGCTTACATGGAGACTGCCAGCATGTTTAAGGCCTCCTCCTGTACATACAGAAATTTTAAGCAAATTTACTGGATTCACACTTTATATACAATTGTGGTTTGAGTAACAGTAACTTATTTAATAATCTGTGATAGTCATATTTCAGGTTATTTTCAAAAAGGTTCACAAACTTTTAAGCATCACAATAGCTGAATTAATGTATTTATATCAGTTGAGTCATAGCAAACTTCATTTCTAGTAACTTCTTTGCCAGTTTTTCCTCTTTTTTCTCCTATATTGTAGCAAATATACACCAAAAGTCTAATTTTCTTGTCCTCTGCCTCCTGCTACCATTATCTTTTCTCTCCTACAATTGCTGGCTAATTGCTTGTTACATATTAAGAACCTTTAGAATAACAAATTAGATAATTCTCCTTCAACTATCAGCAAAAGAAGTTTAAAAAGTTATTCTGGAATAAACAACAAGTGGGTTATTTATAGTATGATTTTGGAAAATTATAAATGGACTAAGGAATGGATTGGAAATAAGTTTTTGAAATTAATAATAATCCTATCTGTGAGTTGTTTAAAATCTTATTTAAAATATATGAGGAGATTGCTGAGCCTTAGAAGCAACCCAAAAGAACTATAATTATAAGTAAAGGAGACGAGACCCACTAATACAGAGTGGAGAAAGTTATTTAACTTTGGAAGAATTAAAGGATATTTGAGAACAATGCCCAAAGAAAATTCTAGTAAGAATGTCTGCTACCATAAAAATGAGTTTAAAAGAGGAGATAGAAGAGGATACAACTGAGTATAAAGCTGTTTTTAATTTGGATTTTAAAATGTCAGGCTATAAAAATGATACAGAAAAAAAACATTACATTGGATTTACCAGTGAAATTGGTTGATGTCTTAATAACTGAAATGGATGGAAATAATAAATCAGAAGAATGACTTGGATAATTTTTTTTATCTTTGCCTTAAAAAGAAATGTGTTACGCTCATGAAAGATTGCCGGAGAAAAGAAAGATAAAATGAAAATATATCAGTATTTTGGATACTATTTAAAGGGAACAAATACAGATATTTATTAAAAAAATGAAATATAAAGTTGGCTTATTTGATCAAGTTTAAAATATATGTAATTTTTTTCTAGTAGTTCTTAATCAGTTTTCTCAACTAGAACTAAATGACAAGGCTATAAAATAGATAAGCTATGGGAAGAAAACTTTGGTTGCATTTTCAGAGAAAGTAATAAACAATGGTGTTAGAAGGAAAGGGAAAAATACAAAGTTTTATCTTATTAAGACTAAAATATAGGTGTTGTTTCTGGTATGCATTAAATTTGTGAGAGTTTCTGAGAGAAACAAAGAGAAAATAAAAACAAATCAACTTGTGAGCTATGTACTTGAAGGGATTAAAATTCAAGATTTATAATAGTTTGTTTCTGGTAGCTCTTAATGTATTTTTCTTGATTAGATCCAAATGATGAGTCATTACAGATTTGTTTATAGATTAAAAAATATGGGAAAAGATTTTTTGTTGTATTTTTAGAGAAAATTTTAAGTAACTGTGTTAAAAGTAAAGAAATATGAAATTGATTTATTTGATTAAGGTTAAAAAATACAAGTTATTTTTAGTAACTTTTAATAAACCTTTGCTGATTATGATTGAATGACAAGGGCGTAAATATCAAAAATATTATTTATTTTTCAATGTTAAAAAGATTCTAAAAAGAGAACAATTAAATGGATACTACAGGTAGTCCTTGACTTACCACCACAATCCCAAAAATTCTGTTGCTTACCAAGACAGTTGTTAAGTGAGTTTTGCTCCATTTTATAGTCTTTCTTGCCACAATTGTTAAGTGAATCACTGCAGTTGTTAAATTAATAACAGAGTTATTAAGTGAATCTGGAGAGATACTTCTTATGATGGCATCAATGAGATCTAAAGCAGAAGATACTTCCACACCAGCTCAATTTGTCCAAAATATTTAACTTAAGTCACCACAGAAAACAATATGGAGATATCCTGAAGGATATATATCTATACTATGTAAATAGCAGGAACATAAGGAAGCCAGCATTACTTAAAATATATTTTATTTCTCCATTTTGTTGTCTGATTTTTTTAAAGAGAATGACTTGTGATTTGAGGTCTGATTCTTTAGCTTGAAATAGGAGATAATAATAGCACAGAAAGCTGGGCTACTTTACTGTTTTAAGTCCTCACTAAAAAATACAGTGGAACCTTGGGTTGCGACCGTAATCCGTTATAGGACTACGGTCACAAGCCAATTTGGTTGTGATCAGAAGCACAACCGACTGCACACGTGCAGACAAAAAATTGTGTGGACTGCGCATGCACAGAAGGGGAAATTGGCGCAGAAAGGGAATCTGCTACAGCCGATTCAAAAATTGGGTGGATTTTTTTGGTCGGAACCAATTTGGTCGCGAACAGAAGCGTTTGCGACCTGAGGTTCCACTGTATAATAATCTGCACTTTGGCCCTCAAATAACTTCCTCTGTCCTTTCCTTCCTAGGGAGTGCTGAACCCCATGCAAGGCTTTCTTTTCACATTGGCTTTTTATGGCTGGACTGGTTGGAATCTGGACTTGCAGTGGCAAAAAAGCCCAATTCCATGGGATTCTCTGTCTAGCTCAACTGCTGCTGGAAATGGCTATGCTTTGCCAAGCGGAAACTCGGTGAATTTCCGTGACTCAAAGAAAACATCAACAGTGCCCATCCATCAGACAGATGAAACTTTAAGCATACTGTCTGAAGGAAATCTGGGCACCAATGAGGGATTAATGAAGAATTCTCCTGTCTACCAAGGCTGGTAAACTTCAGGATTCACTCACACATTCACTGGCAAGATTTGGTCTGCTTTAAATACTGTTACCTTATTTATTCAATTACTAGATCAGCACTGAGGAATGAATGGATACATGATCCAGACCTTGAAGAAATGTTCCACTTAATATTTACACAAGGTGACACATCATTTTTTAAATGGGACTCTAATCATTTATTTAAAAAAACAAAACAAGAAAATATATGGTTGTTGAGGCAAATATAATACCAATAAATTCTGAGCATGTCAGAATGAAGTACCAGTAAATTCTTTAATGTAATTTTATGTCTTCTGCAATTTGCATTGCCAGCAAGACAATTTTACTTAATAAAAGATATTAGGGAATCTTATAATTCTAATGATTTAGCTTAAAATTGAAAACTAAAAACATTCCACTGTAACCTAGTATGTAATTTACAAAGCATTACATGCCTGCTATTATTGCTTGCATTTCTTGTTTGTTTACTTTTTCTCAGTTGAAATCATCCCACAATCATAGTCATAGCTGCTTTTTTCTAAAATTCTTCTTCTCCTTAAGAAGTAGAGATGTGATTGTGCTAGAAGAGGGGTGAGGAACAATGGACCTGTTTATGACTTGTGGACTTCAACTCCCAGAATTTCTGCCAGCCATTCAGCCATGCTCAGGAATTCTGGGAGTTGAAGTCCACAAGTCATAAAGAGGCCATGTTCCCCACCCCTGTGCTAGAAGTTCCCCATCACTCCTCTGAGGCACAGCTGGTATTCAGCAAGTTCTGACCAGTTCTGGNCCCTGCCACGCCCACCGAGCCACACCCACAGAAACGGTAGTAAAAATGTTTGAATCCCACCACTGCTCTGATGATGTTCACTCCTTCATTCTAGTTATATCCAAAACACATGGCTAGTTAAGATTTAGTTACTACATTCTGTTTCTCTACTGACCAATTACACAGTTGTGAAAGTTTACTTTTGGAGTGAGGGTGGATTGCTTTGTATTGTATTAATCATTCCTGTGTCTTTCTAGATACATATTACTGTCTTACTGTGATGGAATGATTTCTGTTAAAAGTAATGCATAAAAAAGCCATGCACCACTAATGCAAGAGGCAGTGATACAAATTACGCAGATTCATGAAAGACAACTAGTGATATCCAAATTAGCAATCTCCAGTATCTAGATTTAGCATATGCCTTAAAGATTAATACATTACTGTTAGCCATAATTTCCTTTGGGCTGCTACATGAAACAAACTGTAGATTTTGTTCAACAAATAAGTTAAAGTAAATTATAGCTTAAGAAGTTTGTAAACTAACAATTTAGTTTTTGACCTTTATTATTATTTCTTTACAAAATACACTATTTTTTATAAAGAATTGTCTAATTAGCATTTGTCTACACCTTCTGTCAATCTAAATTAGCCTTATATATTGGTATATTAGCTATATAGATAATACAAAAATTTTTCATTGTTATGGTGGGCCTCAGTGGCTGTTGTTGTAATACATGGTTTATATAGCTCAGAAAACCTATAAGCTAGTTTAAAATTGCACTTTTTGTTATGACATATTATAGTAGAACAAACAATTCATCTTTCTTTTGCAGAAAGAAATAGAAGTGTCCCATATTAAGCAAAGGGATACTGAATATGCACCGAAGTGTTAAGATTGTTATACACAAACAGAGCAATGTGCCATAACAATTACAGATCTCATTTAAGCTCAAAATGCCACTTATGACTTTCATAGTTAAATTGATCTGATATACCAGGAATATAACAATTAAAAGGCAGTCTTGCCTGAGAAGACCTAAATATAATATATTGGCTATATTCTCCTTCATGTATCAGAAGTCTGAAACTTGCCAAGTTTGAAGACCCTTGATCTGTATGTTCAAAGCACTAGGAATCTATTTTGTTTCATCTCCCCAGAACAGTATCCAACTGGTTTTTGTTCTCATTGCAGAGATCTATTAAGAATACAGTTATGGAGACAGGAGCCAGCCAGTCTGGTGTAGTGGTTAAGGCATCAACCTAGGAACTAGCAGACCATGAGTTCTGGTCTTGCTTTAGGTTCAATGCCAGCTGGGTGACCTTGGGGCACTTACTTTCCCTCAGCCCTAGAAAGGAGGCAATGGCAAATCACTTCTGAAAAACCTTGCCAGTAAGGTTTTTTTGGCATTTGTCTGAGCAGTCTTTAAGAATCTGGCACGATTAGAAGAAATGGAGGCAGGAGTCTGACTTGTAGATGGTGGGGGTAGGTGAAAGAAAACTTGAGAAGGAACTGTTTGGCCCATTATTTGGCAACCAACTGAAAAATGAAAGATCTAACATTTAAATAACCAGAGAAACCAAAAGGTGCCAAGATGGCGCATACAGTGAAAACTAGTTATCAAGTGTTTTCTAGACTTGACATGAGCATAATACCTGGGATTGATGAAACAGTTGAAGTTGTAACCTTTTGATTCCAATTTTGTTACGTTAAAACTGACTTAGTACTCTGTGACCATGCATGTAATATTATAATGATTTTAAATAAACAAAGCAACAGCAGAATTTTAGAAATTATTTATGAGTTACCGCTATTTAAGTTGTAAAGTTTAATACAGCAGCCTTTCCTGACCTTATGGTCAGGGGTGGGTTTCAAAAATTTTAGCAACAGGTTCTCTGCCTGGTTGTTGGGTGGATGTGGCCATGCCTAGTTGGCCTACTGCACCACGGCGGGGGGGATGTTTTTGCCCTTCCCGGGCTCTGGAGGCTTTCCACGAGCTTCCAGGAGGGTGAAAACTGCATCTCTGGGCTCCAGAGGCTCTCTGGAAGCCAGAAACGGGCCCAATTTCCAGCCTTCCTGAACTTCTGGAAGGCCCATTTTTTGCCCTCCCCGAGCCTCTGCGTGCACCCTGCACTTACCTGCATCCAAAATGGACTAAGGTTAGGAGGAGTGGGGTGGGTGGGCCAGCCAGGAGTGGGATTTGGGGGTTCGAACTGCACAGAATCTTAGCTAGGCTCTCACCCCTGCAAACCCCCAGCAGCCCACCCCTGCTTATGGTACTTTCAACATCTTGGAACAACCTTGGAAAAATCCAAATCTTAAGGAAGTTGCTATCAGGCTGGCAAATCTGGTCAAAGAGCTGGAACTTCTAAGCAAAACAAGTATAAAAAATATTTGAAAGCTAGTCTGAAATTTATCAAGGCAGATTTTTGGAGAATTAGGAAGCAGCAGTGGATACACAATACACATTACAGGCCTAGATATATAAACCACATCTGTATAGGATGTCCAGGATTTCATTAGAATTGGGTTGAGTTGGAATTTTCAGATTTATCAAGGGCTTCTGTGTTATGAACAAAACAAGTATCAGCTGTGGATATGGATATTGTATTCAAGACCTTTCTCCCACCCCACAAAATCAATTGAAGTTATATTGTAATATTTGCTTATTAAACCAAAGCAAATTTCTATCTGTTCTATTATATCTGGATTTAAAATAACTTGGAGTGCCGCATTCATGTAATTAAGACAGAATTAGAATTCTTATCTTAGATGACAGTGATCACTCTGGGATCAAGAATTGAAAGTCTGTCTCACTGACCTTTGTTGGTATTTGAAAAATCATTAAAAAGCTACATGATATAATCTTATCCCATTTCTACCATAAAAGATGGATCCAGTTCAATAGTCATCAGCGGGTGCAATCAAAAAGATTGAGAAAATGTGAAGAATTCAACTTATTAGAATGTCAGCGGAAATGACACCTTCATATCTGTGCTTGTTTGTGCTTGTTTCTTTTTAATTAAGGAATACTTTCAGGCCACATTTTCACAAAAATAAAAGAAGTCCAGACTTTCACACAAACTGAAAGCCTGGTGCCTCTCATATCTGGGTAAATTACCCAACATTGGGCAAAAGTGGTTTTTCTTTGGTAACCCATTACCCAATCACAACAAGAACATTTAAGTAAGGACTTTCTGATCAGCAGTTTTGGATAATGAAGGAGAAAGTTTGGGAGACATTGCTGAAGTCTCAATTTATTTGTTGGTGCATTAAAGAGATTCAGAGGAGGGAAAGAAAAATAATGCAACATTAACTTTGATGACTAAAAGTCACGTTTCCAATTCCAAATAACATTGTAACTGCATTCAGCTGTTTTCCTGTCAATAGGAGGAAATTTAAGTTTTTCCACTGTGGTTTTTCCATCTACGCTAGGAGATGGAAAATGAGGCAAAACATCAAAGTTTGGGTTTTCAACATTTCAACTCTTATTGGGACTTTGTAAATTTGTATAATACAGTTCCTTGCTCCAAGACTTTAAACTGCCCTCTACAGTTTTCTCCCTTGAAAAAACAACAGATGTGAGTATTCTACATTTCTCTGAACTTAATGAAAGTTCTCTCTTTTTTGTTATGCTAGATACTGTTTCCAGCACAACAAAACTCTGCATTTCAAGTATAACCCATTAATTTGTTTTATACTAAATAATGTGCACAAAGCATTTAAATTAAGCTATGGAGAATAGGTTGTTAGGGTTCCTCTATTGAAGTGTTGATTGCTTATTCTTCTTCCTGCAACTTTGGAGCAGAAAATATACTGTAGGTGATGCACACTTTGAAAATAATGACATTTTGCATTTCATAGAAACACAACATTTCTTAGATAATTATTTAAAGCATCCTGACTTTTCTCAAGCTTCTGCACAAACCTGAAACAGAGATGCCACATCTTTAAGGAATCCATTCTTAATGGACTTTTTATAGGCTGAAAAAATTGTTTTTGAACAACTGCATCTTTTTTTTTTCAGTCTATAATAGTCAGGGTGCTTGTGCTTCAATGACCAACAGAGATATTGAAGGAACACAAAGACTGAAGCATTTTTTCAAATAATTTTCAAGGCATATCCAGGCCTGGAAACACCTTACTTTACTCCTCTGAAATGCATTAATTACAATTTGCTGTTCTTTGCTTTATTTTAATGAGGGATAAAGCACCACTACTCTAACTCCACAGAATGTTTTCTTTTGGTTCAACTGCATTCCTTTCTTCCTTTCCCCCCCAACACTTCTTGCTGAATAAGGTGCTTAAAAAAATTCTATACACCCCAGCTAAGATCTAACAAAAATAAACAGAAAATGCCCAGAAGCATAATCCTGCCACATACCAATGTTTTACTTCTTTAATTTACTTTGTTTATAGGATATTCATAAAATATCAGATTTACCTGTTATCTGGAGACTACAAGTACATAGCATTTGAAGACTAAAACATCAAAAAATAAGTCTGTTTATATTGGCAGTTATTTCTGAGGAAATGCCACAGTAGCTTTCTTTTTATCATTATAAACACTATTAAAAATTGTAAATTCCATTAAGGAACTTTGAATGATTCAACCATAATTTTAGCTATGCAGTTCTAATAAAGTAATATTTTTCCTCTTGGGAAAAAAAAAGAATGGTCGAGAACGACTGGTATTTTTCAGTTGCTTTGATCACACAGTACAAGCATAGGATCTGACAACTTACGTAGAATTTAGGAATCCAGATTTAAAATAATAAAACTATTATGTACATTTCTAGTCTTCAATTCTGAAAAGATGAGATTGATAGTGCCTCATAAAATTTCAGAAGTATTACTGTATATATGTAATGTACTTAAAGGATTTTAGTGACTGAAACATACGTTTCCATATCTAGCACAAACTTATACAATTTTGGAACATGAGACCTTATTTATATGGAAGTCTTAAGAATTGAAGACAAAAAGAAAATGCTGATAGCATACAAGGAATGAATAACTCACACAAAATTGTTCTAATATCAAAATATAGCAATTTATTCAAGACACTGAATATGATCTCTTGATTTTCTTCTTGGAACAAATGAATTACAACACACAAGGTGATTTGTTGAAAGAAAGTGTGTGGTTTTGGGGGGGGTGTATGTGTGTGTGTGCATGTAAGAGGGGATGGGTATAGAGAAAAAATGGGACAAGGGGAGGTGTTTCAACAGAATCTATGAAATGATGAAATGAGAACCAAGCCTGGCTTCAAGTCTGACACAGACAATAAAACTTCAGAAGCCAGAATTTAGACTATCAGTGAATGGCTGAAAATATAATTTGGAAAGGAAGGAAAGTAAGAAAAAAAGGGGACACAAGCTGTAAAAATGAAAAAAAAAAGTGCACATCACCTGGGCCCAAAATTACATAATTTTGTTTTAAAATAAAAAATAAAAATGTAATCTCTTATATTAAGTAAAAATCTTTGTGGAACCCTAGGAATTTCAGGCATTTTGATTCCCCATACAGGAACCCTGTTTACCATATTAAAGATGTAGTATCCCATTAGTTCACATGTATCTCAATTAAGTCTAAATTCAAATAGAATGTCCAGAATTTTATTCTAGAATTGGTTATAAAGTAATATTTTATCATTTTAATATTACAACACAGGTAGAGTCCTCTACTTACAACCATTCCTTTAGCAACCGTTCAAAGCTACAACAGCACTGAAAAATGGAACTTACAACCAGTCCTTGCAGTTACAACTATCATAGCATCCCCACTTTGGCTGCTTGGCAACTGGCATGTAGGGGTGCATTGTCTGGGGGGGGGGNNNGGGGGGGGGTCATGTGATTGCCATTTGCATCCTTCTCAGCTGTCTTTTGACAGGCAAAGTCAATGGGGAAAGATAGATTCATTTAATGGCCATTTGATTCACTTAACTGCGATGTTTCACTTAACTTTGGCAAAACGTTATTGGGTGCAACTTACTTAACAACTGTCTTGCTTCACAATGGAAATTCTAGTCCCAATTGTGATTGTAATTCAAGGACTGTCTTTAGTTTATTCATTTATTATATTTATATGCCTCACTACCCAGTTATTACTGATTTGAAGCCAGATTTAAAGTATTGTCTTAAACGGTAATATTATGCATGTCTTAAGTGAATTTCATTGAGTTTAACACACTCAAGCCTAATATCTTGGGGTGAAATACTATTTGAAAAATAAAAATAAAAATGATGAAATCTGTTCTATCAAACATCTCTACATAATTTGTAAATAGTATTTCATACAGTGTGAAATGTTAAGATTAATTCTCTCATAACTTCAAGTATAAGTCAAAGCTCTATTTGAAAGCAGAATCATGGTACACCAATGATAATATTTTCCTTTAAAAAGTCATGATTTTTAAGAAAAAATTAATTCAAAGTAAGTTTTGAAGTTTATAATTCTGAAATTATGTTTTAATATTCTTTCAAATTATAACATCTGATAATGAATTTACAGTGAGGGGAAAAAGTATTTGATCCCCTGGTGATTTTGTATGTTTGTCCACTGACAAGAAATGATCAGTCTGTAATTTTAATGGTAGGATTCTTGTATTACATTTCTTGGAGTTGGCCACCAGGTTTGCACACATCTCAGGAGGGAGTTTGTCCCATTCCTCTTTGCAGATCCTCACCAAGTCATTGAGGTTTTGAGGCTGACGTTTGGCAGTTTGAATCTTCAGCATCCTCCACAGATTTTCTATGGGATTAAGGTCTGGAGACTGGCTAGGCCACTCCAGGACCTTAATGTGTTTCTTCTTGAGCCACGCTTTTGTTGCCTTGGCGGTGTGTTGTGGTCATTGTCATGCTGGAATACCCATCCATGACCCATTTTCAATGCCCTGACTGAAGGAAGGTTCTTGCCCAAGATATGACAGTACATGGCTCCTTCCATCGTCCCTTTGATGTGGTGAAGTTGTCCTGTTCCCTTAGTAGAAAAACACCTCCAAAGCATAATGTTTCCACTTCCATGTTTGATGGTGGGGATAGTATTCTTGGGGTCATAAGCAGCATTCCTCCTTCTCCAAAAATGGGAGTTGAGTTGATGCCAAAGAGTTCAATTTTCATCTCATCTCACCACTTTCACCCAGTTTTCCTCTGAATAATTCAGATGTTCATTGGCAAACTTCAGTTGTGCCTGTACATGTGCTTTCTTGAGCAGGGGGAACTTGCGGGTGCTGCAGGATTTCAGTCCTTCACAGCAGTGTTACCAATTGTTTTCTTGGTGACTATGGTTGCAGCTGCCTTGAGATCATTGACAAGATCCTCCTGTGTAGTTCTGGGCTGATTCTTCACCATTCTCATGATCATTGAACCTCCACGAGGTGAGATCTTTCATGGAGCCCAGACCGAGGGAGATTGACAAATATTTTATGTTTCTTACATTTGTGAATAATTGCACCAACCGTTGTCACCTTCTCACCAAGCTGCTTGGCGATGTAACCCATTCCAGCCTTGTGTAGGTCTACAGTTTTGTCCCTGACATCCTTGGACAGCTCTTTCATTTTGACCATGGTGGAGAGTTTGGAATCTGATTGCTTGCTTGCTTCTGTGCACAGGTATCTTTTATACAGGTAACAAGCTGAGATTAGGAGCACTTCCTTTAACAGAGTGCTCCTAATCTCAGCTCGTTACCTATATAAAAGAACCTGGGAGCCAGAAATCTTGCTGATTGATAGGGGATCAAATACTTACTTCACTCATTAAAATGCAAATCAATTTATAACTTTTTTGAAATGTGTTTTTTGTTGTTATTCTGTCTCTCACTGTTAAAATACATCTACCATTACAATTACAGACTGATCATTTCTTTGTCAGTGGGCAAGCATACAAAATCAGCAGGGGATCATATACGTCTTTCCCTCACTATATGCCGTGGAATATTTTACTACTTGCATGATTAATTTAAAGAGTCTTTTTAAAAGAAGTATAGGCAAAACTGCCTTTCATGAAGATTAAAAAGATACTGCATCTTTAAATAGGGATTCATCTGAATTGTTCTTTTAAATGATGGAACACAATCCAATCCACATCTGTTAGATATTTTAAGTTTCTAAAATTGTGTTTTAACATAAAAATACTACAACCTTTATTTCTTATTCCAAAAATACATGGGGCTCTTTCTTTTTTTAAAAAGTAATCTTTCTTCTGTAAAAAGCTTTTCCGGCACCTAAAGCACTTAATACACAATTTTTTGAAAGTGCCCTTCAGATTTCAAGATCTGAAGAATGGAAACATTAAAGAAGTAGCAGAATCAGAGGATAAAGAAAAGAGAAAAGATGGGGGTAGGTTGGAAGAGAAGAAATGGAAAATAGAAGCAGTCACTAATGATGCCCATCTGCCCTCTGCATTAACTAGGCACAAATGGACAAAGCAAAAAGTTGGTAAGGAAGGGAGGGAGGGAGGGAGGGGGAGAGAGAGAGACAGAGAGAGAGAGANGAGAGAGAGAGAGAGAGAGAGAAAGACATTCAGTTTGAACCTATGCCTGTTATTGTCAAGGCTGTAACATTCCAGCTGATAAGAAAAAAATCACTGAACAAATAACAGTAGTCTAGAAAATACAAAGTGTTGGGATTACAAATTTGAGTGTATCATCAATACAAACTGGTTTTTGAATGTCCTTTGGGAGAGCAATTGTAGTGTCCAAACTAGAAAGAAAAACAATGCAATACCACATGGAGGAGAATTTTTTCCCATTTTGGTTTATCAAAGCATTTTGCTTCATAGATTTTGTTTTCCTTTTAATTGTTACTGTTTTTGGCACAGCTTTCCCTCTTCTTTTTAGCAGCTGTCAAAATGAGGTCTCAGAGATCTGACCCCAGCAAACAGCAGGTTTAGCTGTTGATGGCCACCTTCTTGCTTGCCTCCAAAGGCTGTAGGTTCATAGTGGAAAAATCCCCCCTCCCTAAGTGATTTTGTTTTAAAACCTTGATGAAGGTTGATGGACAAAACATTGCAAGCTCCTTTTGCCTGGGAGAAATGCATTATTTGTTTAGTTCTGCTTCTGCTTATTTCCCCCAGCTTTTGCCATTCCAGAGAGGTTAAAAGTACGTTTGAAGAGTGCTTCTACCTCCACATTCAATGCTGGTCCATTTGCAGTTTCTTCTAAAATATTTACTTTCGCAGGTCTAGAACACACACCTGGAACACAAAAAAAGGGGAATTGGGTACCAAATAAACTCTTAATAACTTTTGATAATTCTATTTTATACAGTTCTATTAGGAAAATGAACAAGAGCACACTTGCATTTTCATAAAACGTTCACACTCACTCAGTTTTAAATCCTGAGTATTACAAAGACTCAGTCAGATGAAAGAAAGGCTAGCTGAAGAGTAAGGACTGCCTAAAATCAAATCCTCACTCAATTTTTTTCAAGTGTGCAAAAAGCATACAATGAAAGCAAGAAATAATCTTTATTTGAACCTGGCCATCATAGATAATTTTCAACTTATGATTGGTACCTTAACAAATGTTCAAAATTAAGATAGCCTTGGAACAGTGCTTTATTGTCTGTAAAACACTTCCATTCAACCCAAAACATTGCTTACAACAGATTGCCAAATGTCCTACAGTCATGTGCTTGCCATTTGCAATCTTCCCCGCCAGCTTCCCTTGAAAATGCTTTCCATTTAGATTTTAGCAGTGAGAATGTTCAGCACCAGAAGTGAGAAGTTCATGCGTGGGCTACATTGGGCTTTCCAGGCCTTTGCCCAGAGCCATTCCTTACTTTAGTGCTGCCTCCCCTACTCTGGCACTGAAAATCCTTCCTGTTAAAATCCAAGCATACTAAACCTCTACACATTTGACTGCTTAGCAATGATGGGAATTTGCTGGAATAAGTTTCCAAAGGAGTCTCATCTCCCAGCAAAGAAACAGCTTGGGATGGGTTGCTTTTTCCAAAAGTGAGGCACTGATGCTGCATTGTGCAGAACAGGAGGGAACCCAAGAGTAAGAAAGTATGCTTCCCCCTCCATTCCTTTTCTATCTCCTTCCTCACTCTCACTTTCTGTTGGCAAATACTTCCAACTGCACACTTCCCAGAAAAGAAAAAAAATATCTGGGCAAAAGAACCAATTTCCCCCTCCCTACCCAGCCAGCCAAGTTTAATGAGAGCAAAGTTTAATGCAAATTTTCCAAATGGTCTACACAGCCAGAAGCCCTACCTCCAGGATTTAAACCTCAGGCCTCCCCCGCCCGTCTTTTCAAGGCAAAGAACTCTTGGCCATCTTTTAATGTTGGGGGCACCTGTTCCACATTTAACGATACTATTTAGACTGAGATTTGTAGTTTCTTGTCTCCTCAGCTTCAGAACTAGATTTTATTGTGCTCTGGATTTTACCCCCAACATATCTTGAATAAATTTGTTTGAATTATGCCTTTTACCAGAGAGATCACTCATGCATCACAAGAAGAGCCTTGGTGATGCAGGCTGTTA
>AZIM01002733.1:12279-27002 GCA_000516915.1 Ophiophagus hannah | reverse complement strand
AGCCTGCACTAATTGCAGGCAGCTTAAGCTAAGTGCTAGGTGATTAACAGCCTGCACCACCAAGGCTCCAGTTTTGCTGGTCCCAATTATGATTGTTAAACTAGGACTACCAGTATGCAAAATCAGCTGGATGATATGTGCCTATATGGATCAAGATTTGATTTGGTGCTAAATAGCAAATGATTACTGGGTTTCTATGAAGCTGCTTGGAAGGGGAGATTCTCAGTGTAAGGTAAATTATATCCCCTTAATAACACTGGATTCCAAGTGACTCCATGTACTCCATATAGAGTTCTTAAAACAGCACTGAGGTCGTTTGGTACTGCTTCCTGGGATAGTTTGTCCAACCTCCCAGTCTAGTCCTTGGCTGTTCAACGAAATACTAACCAGGACCAAGCCTGCTTAGCTTTGTCAGGATCCACTAAGGTCAACAAGGTGCTGCCACTTGCAATGATTTTCATTATACAAGCACTCTAATAAGAAGACAAATGGTATGCTCTTTCATGCAGTATAAGATGGTAAAATGTGCTTACATTATGCCACACCTGAATTGAGACACCAGAATTCAAAGAGAGAACTCATGCTATGCTACTCCTCCACATCAACTCTCTGTTAACAAAAATTAATAGTCACAGGGGGATGGACAGAAAAATCTGCCATTGTGACTCAGGGCTGTTGCTTTTTTATTTTTTACGATGTCGTAAGGAACAAGTCATACTATTGGCTTTCATTTGAAAAAGACTGTATCATAAGAATACAGAAGATGCTTTCTATGTAAAAGTTCAATTCCCAAATTCTGCAACTCAAAATCTTCATGAATCAGAGGTCAGAAAAGCACGAATAACAGATATCTATGGTTCTGGAGAGACATGACATTGTTGTCCAATTTCAAATAGAACAGGAATATGGAAATAAGGAGGACAGGGCTAGAAAACAAACCTAAAAAAGCTGCCTTCCAGATTGATTTAGACCCTGCATGGGGTAGAGTCAATCTATCAGTCAGTCAACCAATCAATCAGAATAGAGCTGGAAGGGACCTTTTATTCCAACCCTCTGCCAAAGCAGGAGACCCTATATCATTTCAGACAAGTGGCTGACCAGTCTCTTCTTAAAAACCTCCAGTGATGAAGCCCCTACAACTTCTGAAGGCAAGCTGGTTAATTGTTCTCACTCTTACAAAGTTTCAACTTAATTCCATGACCAGATTCAAAAATTTTGTGAATATTTTGGTCGGAGCCAGATTTGGTTGTGGTCAGAAGCGTTCATGACCAGAAGTTCTATTCTACTTAGATTTCTGCTTGAATTTCTGGGCAGACCTTTTTCAGGCAGAATCAACTAGAAGGCAGTGGCTTACAACCTTCCCTGCTGGCTTCTCCACTGATTTTCTGGGGAAGCCAGCAGGAAAGATTGCTAATAACAATCACATGATAGGGCACTTGACAACCACTTCTGCAAACCTTCTTAAGTGTGTATAGATTGCCAAGTACCCAGATTACCATCATGAGTATACTGAAATGGCTGTAACTTTGGGCACAGATCATAAATCCCTTCAGTACTGTCATTATTTTCAATGGTTGCTAAAATAATGTTATTTTAGTGTGAGGACTACTTGTATATAAAAGCTTTGGTGGATTGTTTAGCTTCTATGAGAATTAGAATATTCAAATATCATGGCAGCATATTATATATTTTACTTCTGAGGTCACCTTATGCAGTGTTAATTGCAAATCACAAATTAGTCTGATTTGGCAGTCTGAAGTGCAGAAATAGAAACAAATTTACATATATAAGCTACTCCTTTTTAAAGGAGGTTGTTAAAATATATTTTACATTAAATTTAAAACATATTAAAAATACTCAGTAAGTTATAATTATAAGAGCTATTAAAATTTGCGACAGTAACATGATATATCCAAAGGATAAAATTTTAAAAGCTATTTTGCCATACTTTCAAAGAATTAGGAGGCTTGGCAATATTTTTACCATAGCAGGGAAAGGGAAAGATTCATATCACTGGAACTATTTCAGAAGTTTTTAGAATTGCTTTTGTTTCCACATGGAGACTGCTTCTGAATTTCATGCTTGATGTGGAAAAGAATGTAATTTTGACTTTGGGTTTTATAGATTAGATTGATAGAGTTTTATAGAAATGACTTGTTCATATTACTATGGAAAAACAAAAAGCTGTGATTTGATGCTAATGCCTTATTTTACTGCAAGAGTTGGAAGTCAATGCTACTTTTTCTTTTCTTTTCCCTACCTTTCCTCACTTCTCTCCCCCTTTCCCTTTCCGCCTCATTATTATTTACTTTTGTATTTTATAATACTTAATAACCTAAATAAAAATGTTTGAAAAATAAGTTTTAGAATTGCAAAAAGTTTAAATGCTTCCTGTTAAGAAGTATGTGGTAACAAAAAAACCATAAACAGAAAAAAAAACAGCAGCCAAAGGATATGCAGAACACTAGCAAGTCAACCATTGGAAGTTAAAGAATTCTTAGTCATGTTAATTGTACAAAACATGTCAATCTTTCTTCATATACATCTCTTCCAAGCATAACAAAAAAAATGAGAGAATGAAACAAAATATATTAATTGAAAATTAAAGAGACATATTCTCAATTTATCTTGAAGGCAAAAGCTACACTAAACAAAATTCAACATTTGTCTGTCTTATTTGATGATAGTTAAATTACAACTCTAAATCCTAGAGGATTCTGAATGTCATACAATGATCTAGTTATTTTTAATCATTGTTTGCTGAGTAACACTGTGGGCTATTCACAAACGATATTAAATCATAATGCTGAGTGTAAATAATGATAACAATAGAGTTATCATTCTATCCTTGTAAACCACCTGGAATTACCAAGTGTGAGTTGCGCAGCCATATAAATTTTCATCATCATCATCATCATCATCATCATCATCATCATCATCATCATGCAAAGTCAGATAATGTAAGAAAGGCAGCAATTAAATAACCATGCAAATATTCTCTAAGTGTCATCTGGGAATTTGACAATGGCTGGATCCTGTAGCACTCTCCTGTTCATAATCTGCATTTTGCATGATCAAATCATATTCTTCTTTAGAGATACCTGATAGCAGAAAAAGATTTGCAGAGATAATAAATCAAGTTAAAGCACAATTATCTTTAACCCCAGAAATAGCAGACAAATCATGCAGACCAATAGTTGCTGATTCAGGAAAGGATTGGAAGTTAAATTAAACTGTCTTTTTTACTATTTATTGCCCTTTTCCATTTCACGTCAAGTTCCTAGAATCCATCCAGTGTAAGCTAGAAAGGATAATGAGTTTCTGAACACAAACTCTAATGGGACATGTTGCATGAAAGCTTTCAGCATTTGCTTGGATTCTGCTTCCCAGCAGTACTAAACAACTTAAATATAATTAGCTGAAAGCTCCACAGGCTACATTTCTTCACTAGAATACCTCTTACACTAATCCATTTATCTGGCTGACAGATGACTGAATCATCCGTAATATGAGGTCTATTCCATTAATACTGTTGTGGTCAAATCCCAAGTATCCTTTAATAGCTTTTTGACAATTGCATCATTTATAACCAGTAAGCAAAACAAAAAGACACATACAGATTTTTTTTCTCCTCTTGATTTTATGTCTGTCCCACAATATAATCACTTTACAAATGTGGACTAGGAAAGAGTTTTGTTTGAACCATGCTAACTCTGTTTAGTGAAAAGAAATCACTTTATGGTTAGTTTTGTTGTGTTGATATTTTAACAACAAACTTCACAAATACCTTTTTGGAATTAATTGCCCATTTAAAATACTCAGTTACCAAACATGTTTTCATTTCATTCAAATTCCTTATCCTATTCATAATCTATATTTGCCTCAGAATAGGATGTGGAAATTAGACTCTTGCAAGTGCCAAGAAAACTTATTTAAGGAAAGTGCATACATACATCTCAGAAGACTTGTGATAAATGCTTTAGACTTTATATGGGCACACTGTTTCTCTGCTCATTTAAGTAACCAGACCCCCCCGCCTTTTTTTAAAGATTTCTGCATGAGTCTGAAAAAAGAGATCCCTGCCTGAAGAATAGCATTAGCCTTAATAAATAGTTTCCTTACAGCAGTTTGAGAACGAGGAAAGCTGCAGTAGTTCTTAGAGTTCATTAATAGCAGACAGAGCTCCAAATATGTTTGAGCTACAACTGTTATCATCAACATCAGACATTAGCAAAAATGTTTGGAATATAATGGAGTTTATATTTTACAATACATCATAAGCGAGGAAAGGCATTTCAATTTTCCTAAAATAAGTTCAATTTTTCAGAGTTTAAGAATTTATTATTGATTCATTGTTTAAGCCCTTACTGCTGCCCAGAGGGGGTAGGAACTTTTTATCTAAAGTGGTCTGTTCAATTATAGTAGGGGTGTAAAACTCAATTGTACTATTGTACTATTTGCAGTCGTTTAGTCATCAGGTCATTTTCTGTACATTACTTTGAGAACAATTTTGTGGAAATGAGGTTAAAAAAAAACCCCACAACAATAAAATAAATATGTGATGTATTGGCCATATATTCTAGACCATCAGAAGTGATGTTTAACACCAAATTAATATTCCAAGTATATTTCTTATAGTTCAGAACTATAGGATAGACCCATCTATCCTGAAAATTATTAAAATATGTGACCTACTATAAGTTTATCTAACACAGGGGTCCCCACCTCCTGGTCCTTGGACTAGCACCAGGCCGTGGCATGCCGACAATCAGGCCATGCAAACCAGCAAAGCCCCATCCGCAGGATGCAGGCAGCACCACACAACCATGCCCCCTCTGGTCTGCAGAAATACCTCTCTCCATGGAACTGGTCCCTGGTGCCCAAAAGGTAATCTAACAGAAACAAATGTCAATGCAATTGTAGCTATTATGTTCCCAGAGTGGGTTTTTATTATGCCTATCTTCAATCATAGAATTTACAGACGATTGTGAACTACTTGTAACTAGCTTGTATTTTCTCCACTATTACCTTAACCTTATTTCCAACCACCAATAAATAAAATCTTTCAGGAAAGAAAGAGGACAGCAGTGAATCTTTTCAGCAAGCTAAGGTATACTGTTTCAGGAAAATTGATTAAAAATTCTCAATTACAGCTATGCACTTATTTCCAACAGAATTACATTGAATTATTCATTATGTGCCATAAAGTTGGTGTCAACTCTTAGTAACTACACAGAAAGTTTTTCTCCTGGAAAATACCCAACCTACCCTTCAGGTATGCCAAAGGTATACCCATTGCCACTATAATAAACACCTTGCTGTTGCTCATTGTATCATATTCTTCTTTTTCCATTTTCCCCATAATTTTAAACTTTTTCAGAGAATTAGGTCTTTACAAAATGCATCTGAAGCATGTCCAAATGTGTCTAGTTTATGGATATAATATTCATAATGTGTCCAAAGTGGCAGAAAAATCTTTATACAAAAAGAGCTATGCCAGAGGTTCAAACCACACTGAATAGATCTCATCAGAGGAGCTGGACAAAGAATGCCTCTCCAATAAGCAATATGGTTGGGCATAATTTCCATAAACCTATTTTGAATCAGTCTTTGCCCAGTTCAACAAGGAGTTCCTAAGTGATGGAGTTCCTGGACATCAAGTGACAAATGGACTACAGAACTCAGCACTTTTTTATCTATCACAAACACGTGAAGACTGAAAACAAAAAAATAATGGTCTGTTATTAAAGAAAGCAAAGATAATACCAATAAGTAATAGGCACCTTGTGTACAATTTCAAAACATCTGGAGTTTTTTTTTAACACCATTTTGAACAATTAAACACCATTGGCATTGACCATCAATCAATTGCAAAAGTCAGCTTTACTTGGAACAGTTTATACCTGTGACAATACTTTTAAACACCATCAAACAAAAACACCTGGGAAGGACTTGATAAGTGAATAAAATGCCAAATACAGTCTAAACAAGTGGCTGACTATGTGACCAACCATAAGAATGATAATTATTAACAATA
Source organism: Ophiophagus hannah (assembly GCA_000516915.1). Lineage (NCBI taxonomy): Eukaryota > Metazoa > Chordata > Lepidosauria > Squamata > Elapidae > Ophiophagus > Ophiophagus hannah. Next base: position 20,965 of record AZIM01002733.1, on the reverse strand, counting down.
TTAATAATATTATTAAAAACAACATTTCAAGCAATGGCTTACAATAGGAACATTAAAAAAAGAAACTGAAGTTTGTTTTGGAAACTTGGTTTTGGTTGCATAAGATCAAGCTATTTGAACTAATGTAACCAAGGCCAGAATTGAAAAATCATCAAATGTTTCAACAAGTAGGTTATGCAAAGAAGCAGATGAAACAGACCATGTTGTTAGCTTATGCAAGAAAATAACATAAACTGATTATAAATAACAACATAAGACACTTAGAAAATCAGCACATTGACAAAATTTCTATCTGTCAATTACAAAAAGCCACACTGCTTGAATTCGCACATATACTATGCTAATACACTACAACATCCTCGGTTCTTGGGAAGAACTTGATGTGGATGAAGGCCAGTATTAGCTGAAGTACTGGCAGCTGTGATTTCACATATCTATTACAATAACATCAACAACTACTACCACAACACTAGAAGGAGCGTTGGTAGACTTACCTGAGAACGCGCCTTCTCAGATGGTGTAGACAGGATCCATGCATGGGATGTATTCAGTTCTGTTTGGCTATAGACTGAATAGAAAAACTGAAGACACACCCCTTCTGGGCCACCGTCTCCAGTTCTGAATGAAGTCGAGGCTTTCTTGTGTATGCTGCAAGAGTCCCATCTTTGCATAACATTCATGAATAGTAATAACTTAAATTTTAGTCCAATACCCAACATGATTGCCAGAAACATAACAAAATGGGTGGGTCTGGATCCTGTCTACACCATCTGAGAAAGCGCATTCTCAGGTAAGTCTACCAACACTCCTTCTCCAGAATGGTTTTGACAGGATCCATGCATGGGACATACCAAAGCAATGTCTGATGGGAGGGATTCTGGCCCTAATGACTCTGATCTTCTGGCAATACCTTTTGAAGTACTCTCCTTCCAAACACTGCTTCCACGGAAGCGAAAGAGTCAAGTTTATAATGTCTAAGAAACGGTGAAGGAGTGGACCAAGTTGCCGCCTTACATATTTCTTCCACTGAAGCCTGAGTACTCCAAGCTGCTGTAGTGGCCGCACTACATGTTGAGTGAGCCGTGATGTGAGATGGGACAGGTAACCCCTGTGCTTTGTAAATGTTAGCAATGGTTGCTGTAATCCATCTGCCTATGGAAGAAGATGACACCCTTTGTCCTAAGGAGTTCTGATGATAAGAAATAAACATTGCTTCCGTCTTTCTAAAGGAAGCTGTCCTTTTTATGTAAATATGGAGAGCTCTCCTTACATCTAAGGTATGCCAAAGTTTCTCTCTAGGGTGAGATGGATTTGGACAAAAAATTGGTAAAACGATTTCTTGCGCCCTATGAAAATGAGAATTGACTTTTGGTATAAAGGTAGGATCCAATCTTAAAACAACTCGATTGGTGTGAAAATACAGAGATCAGGTCTTATTGACAGAGCTGCAAGCTCAGATATCCTTCTGGCAGATGTAATTGCCACTAGAAAAATTACTTTATATGACAAATGCTGTAGGCTGACAGTTCTAAAAGGCTCAAAAGGTGAAAGCGTAAGGGCTTGCAGTACCTTGGTAAGGTCCCATGATGGAAATCTATGAATGACCCCTGGTCTTAAATTTACTGCCCCTTTAATAAAACACCGAATTAAAAGATCTTGTGAAAATAAATCCAAACTTGTACATGAAATTACCGATGAGAGCGCTGCAACCTGTCTATGGAGAGTTGCTGGGGCAAGACCCTTGTCCAATCCTTGTTGTCAAAAATCTAAAACCTGTGAGATCGAAGCCTCTCCAGGATCTGAACCCTTATCCTTGAACCAATTACAGAAAACTCTCCAAGTAGTCTCATAAATCCTAATAGTGGTTTGTCTTCTATCTGTCTAGATAGTGTTAATAACCTGTGTGGAAAGATCCACCTTTTTTAACAGTCTCCTCTCAAGTGCCAGGCGGCCAAGTGAAGCCATTCAGGCTCTGGATGTTGAATTGGCCCCTGGCTGAGAGACATCCTTTCAGGAGGAATCCTCCACGGACATGACACTGACAAACTGACCAAGTCTGCAAACCATGGCCTCCTGGGCCAATATGGTGCCACAAGGAGAATCTCCGCTTTCTGCTGTAAGGTCTTCCTGATGACTGCTGAGATGAGGGGTAATGGAGGGAAGGCATAAAGGAGTCCCTTTGGCCACTGACAAAGAAGGGCACTGACTCCCTCTGCTCCCCGGGATGGGAACCTGGAGAAGAAACGAGGCAGTTGATGATTCGACTCAGACGCAAACGGATCCAATATTGGGTGACCAAATCTGTTGGAAATTTCTTGAAAAAGAAGCGGATGCAAAGTCCACTCTGCCTGATCTATTGTAGATCTGCTTAGCCAATCTGCCCTGACATTTTGTGTCCCTGAAATATGTTCAGCTTTGATTGAGAGCAAATTTTTCTCTGCCCATCTGCAGAGACAGGAAGCTTCTTTTTGTAATGACTTTGACTGTGTTCCTCCTTGATGATTAATGTGCACCTTAGTGGCCACATTGTCTGTTAGGATTAACATATCTTGTCCCCTGATTATTGCCTCAAATTCCTTGAGAGCTAGGTGAACTGCTCTTAATTCTAACCAATTGATATTATGCTTGAGGTCATTAGCATTCCAAATGCCCTGTGCTACCTTGTCTCAACAATGGGCCTCCCATCCAGAGAGACTAGCATTGGTAGTTATTGTTGTAAACTCCCTGTCTTTAAAGGAGCATCCTTTATCTAATGCTGAAGAGGTCTACCAAAGCAAGGATATTAATACCTTGGCTGGCAATCTGACTCGGATGGGAGAGGTACTTTTCATGGATCTCTGAAAAGGTAATAAGAACCACTGCAATTCATGAGAATGCAGTCATGCCCATGGCACTATATCAAGGCAGGATATCATTTTGCCTAGTAATTTTGACATTTGGGCTGGGGATGCCCTTCTTATGCAATAGAAATGGGCTGCTAATGCTTTAATGTCCTCTCTTCTTTGTTGAGAGAGGAAAACTAAATCTAATTCAGTATCTATTATTGCCCCTACATGTAAAAGTTTGGTAGATGGTTCAAAATGACTCTTTTCTTGGTTAACCAAAAATCCATGAGATTGTAAGGTTTGTAGGGTGATAGTTAAGTCTCTAATAGCTAACTCGTGGGAGACTGATTGTATTAAGATATCATCCAAGAAGGCCAGTATCCTAATTGGAACAGTTCTAAGATGGGCTGTTACAGCCGCCAGGATTTTGGTAAATGCCCTGGGTGCAGATGCCAACCCAAAGGGGAGTGCTCTATACTGAAAATGTCAACCTGCGTAACAAAATCTTAAATACTTGCAGTGGTCAGGTAAGATTGGAATATGCAAATACGCTTCGGTAAGGTCAATTGAAACTAAATAGTCCCCATGTCTCACGTTCTTCAAAATAGATTGAAGCGTGTGCATCTTGAACCTACAATAAATAACAAAAGAGTTTAGTCTTTTCAGGTTTGAAATAGCCCTCCATCCCCGTGATGATTTGGGAACAAGAAATAGCATAAGAGTAGAAGCCTTGGCCCTGTTGCTCCTCTGGGACTGCTTCCACAGCTTGGATTGTTAGGAGGTGCTGAATTGTCTCCTCCATCTGTCTCCTTTTGTCTATGTTTGAAGATACCGGACACCTGATAAAAAATCTCGGGGGCCTGGCTCAAAATTCAAGTGCCAGACCTTCCCTTGTTGTCTGTCTGAGCCAAAGATCTGAGGTTGTTTTCTCCCATTGGTCTGCATAACTTTGCAATCTACCATCAACAGGCGTTTCCAAGTTCCTATTTGTATTTTTGGAACGGCCTGTTTGATGAACCACGGAATGACCGTTTGGTCTGGGGTTGAGATCTTGCCTTGTAGTTGTTGCCTTGAGCCTGTTGAAAATGTTGCCTCTGGCCGAAGTTTGCTTGACTTCTTTGGCTGGTAGACCTGTAGAAAGGTGTACGAAAAGAGCGTCTGTAAAAGGGTGAAAATTTGTTGTCTGTTTTCTTTAAGACTGATGGCAATATCTTATGTTTATCCCGTGATTCAATGAGAACGGGATCTAAGGGTGCCCGAAATAGCTTTCCACCTTTGTACGGTGCAGATGCCAGCTTCCATTTTTTCTTGGTATCGGCCTGCCAATACCTGAGCCAGAGTAACCTGTGTGCAGCAACCGCCGAAGACATGGCCTGTGAGGCGAATTTGACAGTTTAAAGTTGCGTCTGCTGTATATTCTGATGCAGCTATAACTTTGTTAAAGTCTAAGTGGGCTCTTATATTGTCTGTTGGTACCTGCTGCTGCATTTGTCTTAGCCATATCAAAGGGGCCCTAGTGAAAAAGGATGCCGCTCTGGCAGTTTTGACCGCCCATGCAGCTGCCTGGTGTGTCTTTCACCACATTAAATCAGCCTTTTTGTCCTCTCCTTTTAGAACTTCATCGTTGATAGTAGTTGAAGAAGATGCTAAAGCTAGCACTGGGTCATCAACCTCGGGTAGCTGCAAAGTTGCTGCTAATGGTGTGTCTATACTGTAAAATTTTTTGTCAAAGGCCGTTACCCCAGGACCCGAACCAGGGACATCTAGCTATCTCTGCACCATATTAAAGAATATTTCGTAGGAAGGGATAACTTCCGCTTCCACTTTTGGGTCCATGAAAAGAGCTTCATTGCCCCCTGTTTTGTGGGTTACACAAGGTGTCTCTTTGTTCAATTCTAGGCCGGTTGCGCTCTTGGCCTTGGCTAATAATGCTTTAAATAAATGTGGTTTAAACAGGCCTTTGGTATCTGATATCTCTGGTTCTGTCTCCTCTTCAGAAAGAGATTCTATTTCTCCTTCCTCTATTGAATAATCGGATTTTTCATCCTCTGATGTAGCAGGAGAACACGTTCTAGTCATAAAAGTCTGTCTAGGGGGATGGGAATGTTTCCTACGGTGGGAGGAACCTACTCTCGACTCTGCCTGAATTGGATTGTTTGTCTGAAGTCCCATCATTCCCTGACCAATAAGTTGCATAAACCACTGCTGAACCACCAGTGGCATTAATTGTCCTCCTGTTTCAGTGTGTTGCGGATGAGCCATTGGTACAGGATTACTCCAGTAAGAACACCCTGGCATTTCAGAATCCTGTGTGTTTATAACTACTTGGCCCAAATTGTCCATGTCTGATCCCACTTGGGAAAGAATTGACTGACTTGTGTGATCCTCCTTGGAAGGACTTAATTGCAGTGACTTCACTTGTTCTTTTGAATTCTTTTCTACTTGCTTTACCAATGCATTATGTAGTCTACGCTCAGCCTGCTCATCAGCTTTGGTTTTCCTGTTGGCTCTGGCCCTGGCCCTGATTTTGTCAGCTGCCTCCTGTACTGATCCTTTGGTCTTACAGGTTCTTTTACCCCTAACTTTCTGTTGAGTTGAAAGCAGTCTGTTGTGGAGACAGCATGTTGGAAGATTCATCCATAATGTTTATAGATGACTGTAACAGTATTCTGACTATATTAAATAAAGATAGAAATAACAATTAATTGTAATGTATATTATTAAAACCCTTGGTCACCGATGATGTGACCTTGACAAAAGTCACTAATAATTCAAGTGGTAGAAATACTGAGGGGAAAAACCTCTTGTGTTTTTCTGAGGCTTTGCCCCTCAGGACAGAATTCGCCAATTCCGCTCACTTAAATAGCTCAATAACCAGGATCGTTCAAGATTAACTGTCTATAAGTCGTACCGTTGGAGTCGTGAGGCACACTAGATTTGGCTAGAAAATGGCCGCTTATAGAAAATGGCACTCCCGCCAATTTCAACCATTACCGTGCAGAAGTTACCGTTGCTGGAACACACATTGAGGATAGGGCTGCAGCTCTGCCTAGACAGCACTCCCTTATTTGGTCAGGCTGTCTGACAGGCTTTTTGCTCAGGGAGCCTCCGAGTCTGACATGAGCGATCTCTCCCTCAGCTGTTTGGCACAAAGCCACTCAGTGCTATTCCCATTTCAACGCGCCTTCCGTGCTCAAGCTGTTTAGCGCTCCCTTAAACGGGCAGGCTGCCCAGCTGGCAAAAACCTCTGTGATGCTCACAAATTCCTGTTTTTAGGTCCTTGGGAGTGATGTTTGAGAAGTCTCGAACAGCCGCTGTGGCTTTCTTTGCAAAGCCGATACGCACAAAGCGAGGCTTGTGATTTTAACAAGCACCCAGATTGTCTGAAAAAAAACCTGTGGTGCTATTGGTCCCTTAAGGACTGTTGTGTGGTTAGTCCAAAATAAAAAAATCTAAAGCTGCCAACATCCCTCTGTATAAGAAATATAGAGGAGCAATACAGCAGACATCTATCTCTGCCGAGACTGAATAGAAGAACTGGAGATGGTGGCCCAGAAGGGGTGTGTCTTCAGTTTTTCTATTCAGTCTATAGCCAAACAGAGCTGAATACATCCCATGCATGGATCCCGTCGAAACCATTCTGGAGAATAGGTCATTCTTAAATTGTAGAAGAGGAGCTTATTTATTTATATAACTATTTTAAAAAGAGTGGGTGGCTGAAACTAATACATAGCTTTCAATGAATAGGCTTTTGCAATTCCAATGCTTCAAATGCTTGAGATGCAGTAGGAAAAAAAGGATTTAACAAGATTTTACAATTCTGTTGGCTAGTCATGAAACTGACCAGAATAATCAAAAGAAAATTAATCAGAAGTTGTCGTTCCTAATATACTGACAATATAAACTTAATTAAACATTGTTATTTTTCTTTTCCCTTTCTCACATTACTTCAGATGTTTGCAAGGAGACAAATATCTGTAGCTCGGGTGTAGGATGAAGGTGAAGGTTAATTCTCCGAGCTGGTAAGTTGGTTTCCGAACATTTCATTACAAGGCTAGGTAACATCTTCAGCAGAGTTTAGAAGATGTCAGTGTTCTTCTGTTTATAAGGGTTTTGTGTGGTCAGTAGGTCTTGTCATGGATCAGGTGTGGGTGTTTCATGTGAGGGTCTTGTAATGGGTCAGGTGTGGGTGTGTCAGATAAGGGTCTTGTAATGAGTCTTGTGATGGGTCAGGTGTGAGTCGTCAGTGAGAGTCTTATGATAGGTCTTCTGGTTACATCAGGTGAGGATCATTGGAAGATGAAGTGCTCATTGGCGGGAGCTCTTGTGTGGGTTGTTGAGGATTGGTTTTGTCTCTGGTTGGCTGTGTGATTGATTTGGATTCTGAGGGGTTCATAGGCTGGTTGTAGGTCAATGCGTCTTTTTATGGAATTGCTTGTGGAATGCAAGGCATAGATGAAATTATGAGTGTGGCAGATGGTAGCATGACTGACGATTTTTGTGTTGCTCCAATTGAACTGGTGCTGTTTGGTGTCAGTATGGATAGAGATTAAAGATTTGGGATTGTGGAGTTTGATTGCCAGCCAGTATTTATGGATTCTGGTTTTTAAATGATGTGATGTTTGTCCCATCCCAAGCAAACAATGTAATTTACAAAATCAACTGTAACAATTGCAACTAATTCTACATGGGACAAACATCACATCAATTAAAAACCAGAATCCACAAACACGAGCCAAGCTGACAAATTTGAGTTGATTATCAAAACCAAAGAGAATTCAAGGTTCTATTTTACCAAGCTCTATTTCTGTATCAAATCTTCCTTCATTTCAGTAGCATGATTTCTCAGTTGGATTTACATAATCTTAAATACATTCCACCGTATAAGATAAACATTATTTCTTCCTAAAATGCTTCATCACTCTATCACATTTCTATTGACATTTTTATTCTTAATTCTCTTCACTAGAAATCTACATTCCAACAAGACAAGCAGCTTTGGACAAGACAAATGATAGCTCTGAACTGATTTAAATTTAAAATTAAAATAGAGTCAATATGATTATTATCCATTATTGGTAATTTCACACTTCAGTCTCAATAAAAATAACAATTGATTGGCAATTTTTGGAAGGACAAAGAGCACACCTAATATTGGGAAATTATGACTTCAGGTTTACAGCTCTCCAATCAAAAATTACATGTGCCAGAACTATTTCTACCATGACTTCACTACCTACATAACTTGTCAAGATCTTTAAAAAGTCATATCCTTGAGTAGCAGAAATGGCAGAATTAATCTAAATGAAAAATAACTAATTTTTTACTCAATACTCTTCTCTTATACATATAGTTCCTGGGCTGAATTCAGTAAGATTTTAATAATTGTTTATCTTAGATGTATGGACAATTTTGAAATGTTATCAATAAAATTAGAAGCTCTTATTTATTCAGCCTGCCTTTATACTTTCAAAGGGAACACTAGTTGTTTACTCTTTCTGCACAACCATTTCTGATAAGATGTTTTTAAAAAAAGGATTTAGAAAAAACGTCATAGAAATAACCATTATCAAATGCTCCTTCTATGTGGAAAGGTGAGTACATCATACCTGATTTGTGCACGCATACTTGAATTACTTCTGACTTCTCTATTCTGCTGATTTACATTCTGGCTCTCTAAGGAACTCTTGGTTTCATTCATCAGATGAATAAGCACTTTCTATTGCATTATTAGTTTCTATATATCCAAGCTCCAAGTTTTGAGAGCCTCTCAGTATGTAACCACTTAGATCACTTAGTTGTAAGATTTTCTAGGAAATGAATGAGTACAAATATCCTTACAATTTATATTGACTGTTTCC
>AZIM01002732.1:176281-195662 GCA_000516915.1 Ophiophagus hannah | reverse complement strand
ACTTAACAACTGTCTCACTTAGCAACATACGTTTTGGGCTCAATTGTGATAGCAAGTTGAGGACTACCTGTATTGCATTCCGTTCTGATAGTTTCATAAACGATACTTCTTATTCAGTATTTTTAGCTGATAATATTTGCAAGAAATATTTGATTGAGAAAGAAAACTATCTTGTTTTGACTGTGGGTGATCAACTGAGCCTCAAGGCGGTTTAGCCAAAAAGCGATAATATAATTTTCCCCAGTCAGCCCATAGATTTTAAACATGAAAATTCATTGCTTGCTTTATCCAACCCCTCCAGCAAATTTCAGAGGTATATGTGTTTTTTGTATTAAATGTCTCAATAGCAAATGTTTGTGTAGTTAGTAATTAATCAGTTGCCCTATTCTAAATATGTGACATTTCAGTGCTGAAGAAACCATTTATGTACACAAATGCAAAATAGTTTTTTTTCCCTCTCTGTATGCAAATGTATATACAAACAATAATGGAAACTTCATCTGCATTTCGTACGAAACATAGGGGTGGGGGAAATCAAGCCATATGCCTGTGATGCATCTAAATCATTCATTTGTGAAAGTCATTGAATCCATTCCTGGTACATCCAGCTGTTAACTTTCCATTAGGGACTATAGTGCCTTTGCAAATTACAGACACACTGAATCATCCTTGTGACATAGTCAGGCCAGGGAAACAAGGAAAGACAGGCTACTCTCAGTGTTATGGGGCTGTGTCCATAACAGATGCTTTGTGGTGACTATACTCCAGCTGCTGTGTGGATTGCCATTGCTTGGAAGATGGGGAAGATGTCTCTTTCAAGATGCTATTTTAGCAGTTAATGTCATGAATGACAGAGGTTATTCCAGGGTCCAAGTTTTAATACTGTGAAATGATTCAGGTAGCTCAGTCAAGCTTGCTTTTATGCTTCAGATACTGAATAATAATTTCTGAAATATAGTATAATGTATTTTTAAGTGCCATATAAATTTACCGAATAGACATGGATGTAGTTGTTACACTACTATTCTGTGACTGCTTGAGGGGCTTAAAATCATGTGTAGCATGATTAGCAAGCTTTTTTTGTAGCTTCTCTTACAAAATAGAAAGCTCTATGACAAGCAGAGGTGCAGCTATATCTAAAAGTGGCAGGAATGAAATGTTTCATCCATACACCCAAAGGCTCAGCATGAGAGTCTATCAAAGCATAATCTTAAACAGAAGAGAAAGTTCTATTCATACTTAATTAATGTGAATCTATCCTTCAGAGTTCTTAGCTGAATGTACAAAAGGTAGGGAGACTAAAAGATGGGTTAGCTAGGATCCAGAGATATTGGGAACAGGATGTTGCAAATATTGCTCCATCATATACATGTTTCCAAGCATCTGCATTTCAAATCAATTCTTTAATCCGTCTATGGCCAATGGAGCTTAAAATAAGTTGCGCTTCACTCCTGGTAACTGTATACATGTAATTTTCTTGGTGGAATGGTTGCCCTCCTATTTTATTACTTTCAGCCCAGTGTACAATCCTGAAATGTTTAAGAACTGCATTATCCAAGAGCTAACCAAGGTTGACCCTGCTTAGCTTCTAATTCCAGGTGCTACCATCTGCCATGGGGAATGGAAATTGCATTCAGATAAATCGTGGAAGTCTGCAATTGTAGAAGCATACTGCCTTAGTGATCCCTGGAGGTTTCCCATCAAACTAATTAACAACCCTGACCCTTTTTAGCCATTTTTAGAATCAGCCAATTGGCTAGTTTTCTTTGCTCTGTCAAATTAGACCAAAATTTTACTGAATAAAAGCACTTTCTTTTCATCTTGTTTACATACTACTTGGGTTCAGTCTCATTTTCTGTGCAACATATTCAGAAATAAATTTGCAATAAGTATAAATGGATTGTGCCCCTCTTTGGGCAGCATCTTGATTCATTGTTTGGAAAAGAGAAGGAAAGAAATTGAAGTAAAGCAGAAGGCAACAAATATGACAGCATTTTTTTTCAGCCCCACATGTGAGATTGGAGAGCAATGCAGTAAGGCATATTATAAATTTATTTCTAAAAAGGTTATGGAAGAAAGAAACCAATTCACTGGCAGTCTGAAGGAAATTAGTTTATGGCTATTGTTCTTGCATGACTATATATTCCCTTATCACACTTGGAGGGAGATTTTTTTTCCTTATTGTTAAACAGCACAACCAATCACATATCAAAGAAAACAATCCAAACATTTTCCATCATAATTTTACCTCTGTCTATTGTGAGAAGACTTCAGATTATGTTCCTTTAAGACCAAAGGAATCATGTTGCTAGTTGTAGGCCAAGTGATGCTAAAATTGTTACTTAGCTAGGCAAGATTGATTTATTCCTTTTTATTTGACCTGCCAGAGATAAATTCAGATATTGTCTGTATTGTTATCAGTAAGTGTGTGTTCATAGACAGCAGTGTCCTGTTATCTACTGTCTAAATTATGCAATAGATTTTAACAATGTTTCTATTATAGGTCCAAAAAGGGAATATGCACATTTTCTAAGAAAGTATTTTACCTGTATAATATATACTCTAAACAGAATATTGTGAAAAATCAAAATCCTCTTCAGAAACAGCTTACACTTCTCACTAAACTATATGTGGGATAATGCCAATTACTTATTTTCCTCATATTACCATTTTCCTCTGGTACCACTTTCTTTAATCTTGATATTCTTGTATTTACTTGCATGTTCCTCTATTGCCTTCTGAGCAAGTAATACATATTGTGGATTGATACATTGCTACATTATTCCTATCAACCAGTGATTATATGAACATCAGTGATGTACTTGGTCTAATATGAAGGCTGGCAGAAACATTTCCTTTCAATATCTTTTCTTGTCCATTGAAAAATATGAAAGATCTCCCACATTGCAAATAGGTAATTAATTTCATGTTTCTTTGCCTAAAGGTTGAAGCATTATCTTGTTGTAATCATGGGTGGTAATTACTTCATGGGTGGTAATTACTACTTTTATGACAACCATGGTCTGCTCAATGTTTTAGAGGTCCAGCACATTCAGCTGGTCACACAAAGAATTAAAATGTCTATTATAATAAAAATACATAAAATGCTTAAGCTTATTAGCAACTGCACTGAATGTAGTGAACCATGAAAATCATACTTTCATTATCAAGTGAAAGAACAAAAGTGTTGAAAGAGCAAGATGAGAAAAAAAAATTAGGCACTAAAATAGAGTTATTCTTAGTTTTATTAAGTTATTCCTCCCTCCTGCTTTTCTTTTTCAGTGATAAAAGTTTCCAGGAAACTAATTATAACCTAGATATTGCTTCACATGTGATAGTTTCCCCCTCCTACAAAGTTTCCCCTTCCCACAAAGTTTCTTATTCCCATATCAGTAATATGATAAGATTCAGTAAAATGAATAGAAGACTTTTGCCTAAGATGCAAAGCACAGCTCCACAAAATGGTCCTTTCAGCAATTCCAAGTAGTAGGTTCCACACCCATTTGCACTAATTAGGTTACCCTGAGGACAGACACAAATCTCCAAGTGGCCTCTCTAAAAGAAGACCAGCTCTCTGCAAGGACATTCCATTTCCCACCATCCAGTCAGAGCTGAAGAAGCTTATTAGATGAGTATCAAAACATCTTCAAAGAAAAACAAGAAAGTCCAGTTGACTCTTGAAAAAGCACCTTTGGGACANNNNTGACTTGGATGACTGAGAATCTCCAAAGACATGCTGAGAAATCATTTTTACAATTTGCTAATATTCCTATCTTTCATAGAGGAATGCTCCTATGAGAATTTCTTTGTTTGAGCTTGTTAGAAAGAGGAGATTAAAGCCTGGTCTTATACAGTTTTAACACATAAAAAGGAGAAATGTGTTCCACTTAATCTTGTTAAGTTATCCTACAAGACACAACCCTGCCCTTAATGTGCTCGACAATACAATGTTACCCTCTGTCTCATTTAAGAAAGAAGAGGCCATAATTCTAATATAGCTGGCAGCTTTTATGCTTCAAGGTCCCTGTAATTCAGTTGGCTTTTCTAATAGGGTTATATTTCATAGATGTTGAATATACCCTTTATGCTTGTGTTGCTCCACAGAGAACATATAGATCAGAATAATGTTGTTTATTGCATAAAGTATGCTGGTGGTGTTGCCCATTCTTTTCAGAACATTGTTGTACTGAGATTTGAATAAGTACAGTATTCCACCATGTTGAAAGATATAAATGAAATGAAGATCACTAGTATTCAGATCCAAGGGTGCCATCCATTGACTGTGATCATCACCATAGCACGCTTCAGATCTGAATAATATGAATCACATATATTTTGTATGGTTTTAAAATTTCATATTTAGGGGGACAGATAAAATGATGATTCAAGAATGCAAAATTGCAGAAAAAAGATTTGCTCTTCTATAACCAGACTTTGTATAATTGCAAAGTATTTATGATCTGTGCTGAAACATTTCAAATACAATCACCATAAAATACAGTATATATATGGCTTTTGTATAGCTCTGGAAAAAGTTTTAAATTATTATGAGAAATTCAATGTAAAAATTATTCAGTAAAAAAGGATGCATACATAGAAATAGGGTTGAAAAACATCTCTTGAATAACTGTAGATCACAGGGTTTTCTGTCAATTTTATGCACTATGCTACATTTTGTTAATGCCATGTGAAATAAATAAACAAGAATTTCTGATTCTCCTGAGGCCTACCAGTTGCCCATTGTGTGTGAATAACTGCTCCCTGCTGAAGAAGCCCAAGGGCTGCTAGACAGGTTAGAAATAATATACGACAACCAGTTTCTAGGAAGTGGATTCACAGAATGTCCTCACAGAGAAACTTCTAAGTTAACAGTCTGTACTTGACTAACATAAGAGAGTAACAAGGAGGATTGTTTATTTATTTATTTACAATTATTTATTTAATTTATATGCCACCCATCTTGCTCCTCAAAGGGACTCTGAGTTGCTTACAATGTAACAAAAATAAAAATATAATAATTAATAAATATAATAAAAGTAATGTAAATTACAAATTCTTATAAATATAAGAAAAATTAAAATTACAAACACACACACACACATATCCTGAAAAAGGACAAAACAAATGGAGCTGTTCTATTACTTTCAAAACAGACATGAATAATTAGTGCTGTATAGTCAGGAACTGTGATGCTTGTGGCAAATTTGTATTCCTGCTTGAAAACAAGCTAATACTGTAGATACTTTCAGGTACTGCAGGCTTGTACTGGTGCTTGAGGGTACATGGACTGGGACAATAAATAACACTTCAGCTCATGTGAATGAATGGAGACTTATTAGGCCAAAGAAATGAGGTTCCTCAACAGGAAGCTAAGAGAAGAAGCAACCATCCATAAAAAGGAAATTCAAACAAGAGAAAGCCCAGTGGATGAGAATGATAACTAGAAACAAGTAATGAAGGATACATTCTGCACTGCTGGAACTCTGCAACACTGACTTTAAGTAAAAATCTCCATCCAATTGAAAGGTGAGTGAAGAAAAAGAAGTACAGCTGAACAGGAAACAGGATGATATATTCTGAAGGCCAGAGAGAATGCAGCTTTATGCTATATATATAATGCAGAAAGAAGAAACATATTGTGGTAGTTGGGAATTAATTAATAGAAGAAGAAATTCAATAAATACAGACTGAATCTATCCGCTTGTGAAGTATGCTGCCTGCCAAGAGCATGGATCAGGAATAGTATAACTAATTTATTGAAAATTCTGTCTTCTTACTACACTGTGCATGGAAAAACAATGCTGCCAAAATAATGTCAAGCATCTCACCATGGATGTTGATGATTTAGCAAGGAAATTCACTTGGGTAGGCTTGCAGGTGGAGTGACTAGCTGTACAAATGGTACTGACAGCAGAAATTCCATTTCTGAGACCACTGCATGTATGATGCACTGTTGGGATAAGGTTGCGCTCATAAGGACTGGTAAAAATATGTTGCACATAGCAAATTCAAGATGGCATTTAACTGAATCCTGACATAATTGGTGATGAAATTGTTGAAATGAGAGATATACTGTACATTTATGTACTATAGAAAGAAATAAAATGTTGGTATAATTAGGCTTGTTAAATAGTTAATAAAACATTAAGGAGAACATTGGCTCATAAATTTCATGGCATTGTTGTATAACATTAGACTTGAGCATGGCAAATAGACAAGATAAGCTCAGAGTATTAAAGAAAACTAAATATGATTTCGTAGATAATAATGAATCCAGGGAATATGACAACAAGGGTACAGTTTGTTCAAAAGTAATAGAAGTCATAAGAAGAAAGAAATGCTGTATTTCATTAGCATCCACACCTGCTACAAAATCCAAGTGAATGAATTTGTCAATGTGGTAGACAGAATTTGTGTTTATAAGTGGATAAATTAATAAAAGCAGTATCATTAAGTATACAATTGCTCATTAAAATAAAATATGTGAATTGTTTTCAAGGGCAAACTACTGATTACTCAAAGAGTTAATGTCTTTTTTTCTAAAGGGCATTTTGGGAGATACAACGAAATTAGCATGTTCTTCAAAGAAGATAAAAAATACCAAGCTGAGTATACCAGTCCTATCTAATGAAGCATTCTGTCTCCACAAAGTCAATTTGATGACTCTGTGAAGCCCACAAAAGAATATGACTGCTCTTGCTTTTCCTAGAAAGTAAAACATAAAGCATCATAAATAACCAATATTGCTTCTGATACTATGGTCTAAGACCGTAATAAAGTTATATTCATACTATGACTGAACACTGTTCGCTATCTGCAACTATTTTGGTAGAATAATTTTATCAAATACAGCAGTTTAGAAGCATGATTTAATTTTATCATGGTGGGCTGGATCCAGATTTATTCAGGCTTATAATAGATATGTTGAATCTAAGGTAAATGTGACAACATGACCCATAGATTTGAATTAGTTTATATTAAGTGTGATCCATGTTTTTATCTAATCAGAACCATATACAGTAGTTTCATTGGCTAGCTTTTCCCTTACTATTTCATTTCTTGCACCAGTCATATTTTCTCACAAATCTTGATATGAAGCATAAAGGAAAAAATGGAAAACAATACAATTTACAATAAATCTAAGTTTCCTCATAAAGCAACAATTCAATTTAAGCATCTTCCTTCATTCTGACTTTATTGGTCAGAAAAATGGAGGAACAAAAATAAAGGTCAGACCTTAAATTGTAAATTGTAAATTAAATCTATTGTAGGCACAATTAATTTATGCTAGTAGTGTTGCAAGGCAATTTGCTCTGCCAGATAGAAGGCATAAAATTAACTTGCATCACTGCTCAATGTATCAGACTATCCCATCTGACCTTGTTATTGATGAACTGCAGCACATGTTTATGTCAAAAGTTAAATCTTAATCTACGAACACCCGGGTGGAAGAAATATATAGATTAAGTTGTCTTTGGCTTATTGAAACATATCTCTTCATGAAAACACATGTATATAACAGTTTTATTCTGGAGTTTAGGACCAAAAATATGTGAAACAGAGAACCTATAAAAACAAAGTAACTATTGCACAGCAAAATCTCAGCAAGAAATCAGATTTAGAGGAGTGTTCTACTCAGTTCTATTTCCTTTCCTCTGTTCTAGAATGTTGGTTGCGATAAACTACCATGGAACAGTACTTTTTTGTAGGAATACTAGAAGTTTAAAATTTTGGTTTATAAATTATATTTTTTTCTCTGTGCTCTTCATTATATAGATACAGAATCTGAGTATTTTTCCTAGTCATGAGAAAATTGTGGTAATCTTCATCTACCTTTGATTTTTAATGGGAAAAATATATATGTATTGCCAAAGGGTTTGGCCTGTGAACCATTGTTTCAAAGCACTATTACTAATGCAATTTTCTTTGGGTTTTTCATAATGTAATACAATGTGCTGATCTCTTTACCATGTTTCATTCATCCACTAACACAAACAACTCAAAAGTTTATAATTAAGTGCACAGGGCATAGTTTCAGTGTTATGTGATTATCTAGCATGATTACCTGTGTAGTATACACATTTGATTTGTTTATGCAATTTCAAATGGGAAGCACTGAACCTTAAGCTAAGATCTCCAGCCAAAAGACAGCCTTTGGCTTTTATTTCAAAACAGAAACAGAGGTGCAAAGATACACTATCAATTAATTTATAAATATAAAAGCCAAAGACACACACACACACACACACACANNNACACACACACACACACACACAGACAGCCCACACATAAGCACAGCTTCTGTGTGGCTGTTCCTAATTCTCCAGCTTCCTGAATGCTAAATTATCAGTAATACTCTATTTGCTTCATTCACAGGAATAGAACAATAAGTAACTGTCAGTTATCTTGATGCTGTGGTAGATAATGTCAGGTTTCTGTCTGAAGAAGATTCACAGGGTAATGCTTCACCGTATTCATTACAAAACTGCTTAGATGGAACCACTATAGACCACTGCCACTATATCAGTAATTTTGTTATGACTTCAAAGGAGATGGATGCTTTGCTACCAACAGAATGAGATAGCAATCTGCTACTTGAGATTTTGGTTTAATTGTTAACTGTTTAATTTGTGATGTCTGGGAAGTATACAATGGATTGTTTTATTAGGTTTTAATTTCACAATTGATGACACCTAAAATATTTATGTTGTATGATTATTTCTTCATAAGTATTGGATTTTTTTAGCCTGTTGACTACCTCCTGCCTCCATAACTTTGATTCTTGTGCATCAAGAAATAAAATGCAAACTTTCAGAACTTTGGTGTTAAATTATTATTTCCTATGTTGGAAATATCCATTTATTTTTTGTACTTCCCAATCCTGAATATCTATGCTCAATATTTTGGCATATTTATATGCCTTTGAATGTTATATTTATTTTATATATTTAACTGTATGATTTTGCATTTGCAAATTTAAAATTTGGTGATTTTTTAAAAAATGTGCCTCCATGGGGTTTTAAATAATACAGTCTGATTTTCACTGAGGCCACTATTTAAAAAGTGATTGTTTAGTTATAAGTATTGAATCCATTGACCATGGATTCCACTTACAACATAAATCTCAATGTTTTCAGAATATCAACATACCATTACATAGTCACTTGAGTGTTTCAAATTTTTATTAGTATAAAATTTATTTTTGGTTATATCATTTTGTGATGTAGGTTATTTGGAAGAGACAAAACTTTTGATAAGTTCTGAATGCAATGTTTAAATTAATATTAAATGTAATATAGAAATGTATAAAAATATTTAAAGAAAATGAGCCTGCATGGAAGCAGTTTGCTTTACATTATTATTCATATAATTGATTATCTCCGAACTGTTATCAAGCCTCTAAAGTCTCAACTATATATTTAGCAATAGAAATATATTATATGTTGGTTTCATGAAGCAGGTGCCCTTAAAATAAAGAAATGAGAGTTATCACAGCAATTAATCCTACTGGAATTCTTATGTGGACCTTTACATATTTTTCCCCTAAACAACTTAGGGGTTGTGTCATTCTTGGTAATTAAATGTATAATATCTTATCTACTAAGCTGCATTTTGTTGCATTTGAACTGTTATGGGAAAAATGCCCCCTTAAATAAGGAACCAGTGTTTGGAGATAGATGTAATGAAGTACTTTTTATTGGCATGGAACAACTACAGTAATCACTGAGTTTCTAGCTAAAAGAATGCAAACAGATCTAAACTGAGCAAGGCTGCTTGTTAAATACCATGTAAACTGTTACAAAGAAATAAAAAGAAAATTAATTATAAATCACAGTGGGCTTGTGTTTGGCAGCTTCTTGGCAACTTTAAGATATGTGGACTTCAACTCCCAGAATTCCCCTGA
Organism: Ophiophagus hannah; assembly: GCA_000516915.1. Lineage (NCBI taxonomy): Eukaryota > Metazoa > Chordata > Lepidosauria > Squamata > Elapidae > Ophiophagus > Ophiophagus hannah. The sequence goes on along the minus strand of AZIM01002732.1, from coordinate 185,758 downwards.
CAGCCTATGATATGGACCTTTACAATTGGAAAGCAGTGTCTGCTGATGGTGATGATTAGCATATGGCATTGTTACATTAGCCAGGAGACCACAATGCTATTACAGAGTAGTAGTTTGGCTGCCAATTTACCACTCTATTGTAGGTCATGTTCGTGCACTTTGTGAACTGCAGGAGTGCAAGCTGGCTTTGCACCAGAAAGAAAGGCAAGTGGCTCTTTTTCCAGTGTTATCCATGGCTTCCTCCCTTCTCTGGAGTCAACCTGCCAATGGGTGTCACAACCACAAAGATTCAGAGCAGGCAGGAATCTGACTGCCTGAACAGAGCACCAACTTGTCCCCCCAACTTACCAAAGTGGTACCTATTTATCTACTTGGATAGAATATGCTTTCAAACTACTAGATGAACAGAAGCTGAGGTAAGTGATGGGAGCTCACCCTACCATGCAGTGCTAGGATTTGAAGCACTGGACCATCTTCAGCATCAATCCTATGGGATAACCGTACTATGACTATCTCATCACTTCTATATTCTTCTCTATTAATAAGACACTAACTCATCCTAATTATAGATACCAACAACTATGTACCATAAAAATAGTATTTATTGTGTCTATAGTCTGCCTCCTTCCTACCAAAAAGAAATCATGCATGATGACCCTGCAGAGAACTTTCACTACAAGTTTGTAACACACACATTAATTTTAAGCACTTCTCAGACTGTATTTATATGTTGAATTCTTTCATATTGCCTCAGAAAACAACCATCACAAATAATTGTGGTAAACATAATATGTTTTTGCAGTCTGGAAAAGTTGGTTGACTAACTGAATGTGGGAAATGATTGAGGCAAAGTTGGCCATATGGAATTGCAGTCCATAGAGAAAATAATATAAGATTATCAAAGATACTTTTTTAGTGTTCAGATAGGTATTAATATTAGTAGCAAATAAAGACAAATATAGGAATGTATTATACTCCCATTTTAATTTCATAGATCTTTGGGATGTTTTCCAGAAATTATAAAGAAAAGAGATGGGGAAGAAAAGTATCACATATCATATTCACTTCTGCTAAAGCTGCCGCCAAACAAAGACCTCAGGCAGTTGAGGAACTTCCATTTCAACTCAGTTTAAAGATAGCATAACTTTTCTTTTACAAATATCATCTGTTTTACATTTTTGTTTTGTTTTAGAATTTTTAACAGTTTTCTCTAAGATTTGTTAAAATTATTCTTTGTTCTTTTGTAAACCATGCTGGATTATGCTACATTGCTCCAGAACGAGCATTTGTATAGAAAAAAAACTGTATCAGTAAGAACAGCAATGTGAAATTGCCACATAAATAAATGTTATAGTCTGATAAATATGTCAGCCAAAACACCTCAGTATGTGCAAAGTTCCTCCCAAGACTGAGTTTCCACCTGAGATCCAGATGGCACCTTACTATTCCTTAGAATAGCCTTGAAGACATGGCTCTTCTACAAGGCCTTTGCCAAGAAAGAGTCAAGCCCATTTGTTTAGTCCCGTACTTCTATCTTTTTTTTACTTGTTATAAATAGAATTTTCTCCTTTTAGTAGTTATGAACTCCTCAGAATCATCGAGAGTCAAGCAGAATGCAAATTTTATAGAAAGGTAAATAGATAAACAAATAGGTAAATGAAGACAGATTTTTGACCTGTGTCTATTATTTCTTTGTTAAACTAGTGCTTTCTGCAGATAATGCATGCAGCAAAAAGTGCAAAACATATATTTAAAATAAGAGTGCATTCTTACCCCATCCTCTTTCCTTGGCTTGTGTAATTTGTATGATGGAGAACTCTGTATCCAACTATCCAGGTGAGTATTTTTTGTGAATGTTATCTGGTTGTCCAAACTTAATCCAATTAATTTGACATTGTAATGGCCTCTATAGGACCTCTTCCAACTGTTGTCTCTGGGATTGAACAAGTTTACACCAAGACATTCTTAAGAATTCCTTCCTTCCTTCCTTCCTTCCTNTCCCTCCCTCCCTCCCTCCCTCCCTCCACACATAACAGATGGCAAATGTGAGATTTAAAATATCTGAATAAGGGAGAATATAAAATGGAAAACTTCCTCTGTCCTATTACAGGCCAAATCATTAGTTAAGATATTTTATAAATGCACAGTTCATAATGATATCAAAGCTGGTGAAAAAGTAAGATCCTGAAAAAGACACATAAAACAACTCCATTATAGCTACTGCACTCAACATGCCACAATAACCAAAGGAAAAGAAAAATGAAACCTAACACTTATTACTACAAATGCTCATTCCCTTCGGGGCCTTATTAGCACCTCTATATATCAACCTTACACGTTATTATGAAATTTATTTCAAAGGCATTGCAAAGTATAATGATCATTATATACTAGCTAAAAGGAGACAACAATTCACATCTCAGGTAAAATGTAAAAAAAAAATACAGATACAATAGCCACCCTTATGAAAAAGCACTCTAAATATCTTGCAGATTGATTTTTCTTTCTTTCTTCTCCTTTGGATCTACCATTTATTTCTTTCAAAGGGAATATGAAATGGCACACTTGCTGTTTGGATAATTACTAATAATGACTTATCTTAATAAGCTTTTCTAATAGTATCTTACAAATGTATTTTTTCCATACACATATACACAATAATAATAAATTAATAAGGATTGGTTTTTAAAGTGTCCTTAACACAGACACAATCATTCAGTATAGAACTAATCTCTACATTTATTTAAGCAAACTCTATGTGAGCTATGCCAAGTTTTACATTAGTCTTCCATAATTTAATGTATTCCAAGTGTGTCAGAATTTCCATCTTAGGCAATAACAATGCTAATTGGAAATTCTTTCTTTATGACCTGTCAAAGAAAAAAAATCAATTCAACATTATTTTATAAATATATAACATATATTTATTTCTTAAATGCACGTGCTTATACTTTTAATGATAGGCATCTGAATTATTCCAATAATAAAGTTTGCTTTTCAGAGAAGAGATTGTATATATCAGTGCTAATAAGATATACACAATTAGGTGCTAGAAAGCAATCCTACAAATTACACCTACTTGTTCTTATCAAGTTATAAGGAAAGGGTATATTTTTCATAGAAAAGTATATTTTTCAGTCAAAATAGTAACTTATTAAATATTAAAATAATTCTGGGCATTATTATGATATATTGTTCTCTTTTTTGGAAAATGAGTAAAAATTGAGTAGGTATCAATGAAGAAATTTTCCTAGTAAATCCTTTCATATCTATCTTTTCACATTATTATTATTATTTATATATCTGTTTGAAATGGTTTTAACTAGCATTATCCATTCTCTGACTGACAGTGTTTAATCTTGCTGATTTCCTTCTCCTGAACCATCTCTAGTACTGTACTCAGACTTTAAGAAGAAACTAAAAATTATTCCTCTCCTTGTTACATTGCTGAAAGTTTTCACTAGAACAAAGAGCCTTCTCAATCCAAAGAGAGAAACATCAATTAAAATATTACCCCCTCCCCCACCTCCCAAATGAAGCCATAGGGTGAAGGTTTTTTTCATATGACATCTGCATTGGGAGATATGAATATGTTTTTAAAATACATGTTCAGCAGCATATATTACTACATTAGGTTATTAGTTTGTCTTAGGGTTGTTTGTCAATACTGGAAAAATGTTATCCACCATTCTTTAATTTCATATTTCAGCATAATTTTTTGAAGACATTTCCTAATCTCCTACCTATTCCATTTAAGCTACTATTTAAAAAACAAAATTGGATCTGAATTCCAGAAATAACTTGTTATGACATAACCTCATATGCCCAGGACATGAATTTGTGTTAGGCTCAGTAGATTGTGATTGTTACATTACTGTAGTTTAATTTTACACATAGTAAAAAAGTAAATTAAGTCTAGAATGTGTATATTAAAATAAGAAAGAGAATTTAACAAACTGATTAATATCACTAAAAAAATCTTTTTATATTTCCTACCATTACTTGCTGAAATAATTAGTAATATTATCTTTAGGAGACATACATTAATGTATATAATTTCTTTAGATTTTCTAATTGGGCTAAACATTCAGTTTACCTGTTGAATTATTTCCAACCTTTTCTTTCCATTTCTATTTCCAACTTGTTCTTATTCAGAATCAGCAACCTGACTTGAAGAAAAGGAGAGGATAAGGATTTGCAGTTGGTAATAAAATAAATCTTTTAATGAATTATCAAGCACAGGTATTGCTTCAAGGAATATTTCCAGATTTTGAGGTCATATTGTGATGGCCTTGGATGGAAATATGTACATTTGCTTAAAAGAAAAGGATTTGTAAACATTCTTTGAACCATGCTGAGCATCTTCCATTTTGCAATGGCTCACAACAGGTACAGTATAACAAAAAGTTCTGGAATGTATTGTAAACCATTACAATGACTGCAGCCTTGCATTCACTGAAATAGTGGAAATAGGAACCCAGGGCAGCAGTGTGTGAACTGATGGGTCCAACAATGATTCATATTCATGTCTAGCATAATTACTACAATTTGATGCTCTTATTATTGTTAGGAAGTACTGTAACCATGTCAATAAATAATGGAAATACAAAGGTTCAAGCAAATCAGTAAGACGTCCAGTCCAAATTTGTAGTTAGTAAGAAACTAAATTTGATGAAAACATCAACAAGATATTCTATTCCTGCTACTATCTTTTCTTTGGACAACACAGTTTAAATGGAAGAAGTGTAAGTCTGAGTTGGTGATAAATATATTTTCTCATCTCTATGGGATTAGAGTAAAAATGTTCTAGTTGGAGACTGGTGGATTTAGTTTTAAACAATCTTAGGGCATCTTTCATTTCCCAACAATGGAGTCATCTTCTGCCCATAGGATAGACATTTCGAGCTTCCCCTGAATTGATTTTTTTTAATATTAAAGACCTTGGGAAAGATTCTGAATGCTATAAACAGTTCTATGCTCTTTTTTAAAAGTCTAAAAGTCCTGTTTAGTATATTATCTTTGTAAAACACAGAGACAACTTTTTAATGCACTCAAAAATGTTAACTGAGGTTTTTCAGATACCTGAAAACAAGCAAAATCCTATATATTTTTTTCATAGCACTGTGGTTTCCTCAAATCAATATGGTATAAAGAACAACACGTCAACTGTGATATTGAGAGCAAAACATGTCTACAAATGCACCACTTCCCTCTGTTAATATGAATATTAGTTATCCATAGGATAACTCAATTTTAACTGAAGCAAATATCTAAATTTAAGTTTGTCAGGCCTTTTGGCATCTGCCTAAAACAGAAAATTTTAGGCAAAGTTTTGCAATCTCTTTATTAAGATTTATTAAGAAGAAACAATTTCCTATAGAGGACTGATACATACTGCACAGATTTCTTAATTTGCATTCAAACTGCTTTTCTGTGAATTAGAATGAGGCAATCAGTAACAGAGAAACTTGCAGCTGATTATTTACATAACAGCTTTATATTTACATAACATACAAACATTTACATAAATGTATGTCTGAGAACCAATTCTTATGCCACCTATTGTTCTATGTAGGGAGTATTGGACTAGAGAAATACATGTATGTCTCACTCTTTTTCTCTACTTTTTCATTTTTACACATTTACTTTCATATACATCTTCTATAGGATTTTATTTTTCTTCTTCTCTTACTCCTTTGAACTGGCCTGGACTTCACTTGCTTCAGTAATTTTACAAACATCCATCAAAAAGCTTCATCCAATCTTCTTTGTTGCATATTGTTTAGTTTTTGATACAGGAATGACTATCTGTGTAACTCAAAAGCACCATTAACTACAAAATGTTACAAGTTCATTGATATCAGTTAATTTCTCTAGGAACAGAATTTGATGTTGTTACTAGTCTCTTCTTTCTGCCAGCCTATCTTCTTATGATCAAATGAAAAAATGAAGGCATTAGATATATTAGAGCATGTATCTCAATCTTGACAGATTTCAGATGTGTGGGCCAAGTCCCAAAATGGCTGGCTGGGGAATTGTGGGAAACGAAGTTCACATATCTGAAAGTTGCCAAGGTTGAAAAAAAACAAACTATATTACAGGTAGCCAGAAAATCTACATCACCAAAACCTGGTAATTTGGATGTCTTACTGAGAGTCTAGTAATCAGCAGCATGTCAGTTCTTACTTTCTTGGTTGCATTACTGCTCTGTTGGAGTCTTGCAGTCCTAGATTCATTTTCACATATTTGCTCCTTGATTCTATTTCCCATCATGCACAAGGTGAAAAGGGAGCAGTAAAGGTGATAAAGATCTTCAAACAAGCTGAAATCACATGAAAGAAAGATCATTTCAAGTTAACTTAGTATTATATTGGAAAACACTCTGTTTAATGTAGGTCACTAATTCATAACCAAATAAACACTGTAATAAGATTAAAATCTGGGCTGTTTTGGAAAGTCCTACTTACCTTTTATAATATAGATAATAGTGTAGGTGGAAGGACTGATAGTTGCTGTGGAAGTTATAATTTTAATATAACATAAATTTAACATGATATTTAACCCATAAAATTAGGTCAGCTTTATTTTTAGAAGATTTTACTAGAGTGTTTTTGTGAGCTAGTATAACAGTAACTTCTCACACTGTCTGAGACAAACTGCCTGATACCAAATCTGATGGTACCAATGATAGTTACATCATAGCAGGATGTACACAGTTAACCTGAGCTGAAATATCCATATAGTACATCACTGAATCTAATCCTTCTCCTTTTCCCTCTTATTACCACTGTATTGCATTATACAAGTTACTTTTCCTTTTAAATTCCACAAACTGAATGAATCCCTTTTATTTTAATGCTATATACAGTGCATGATACAAATTAAAGGGTGAGATAAGCTATCAACTTTCCTTCTGTAAAGGAAAAGATATTCTAAATGACACTGAATTCAGACTCCATATGCTTCAGGGCATAGTTATTATTACAGTATTATTTATTAAATTTATTGGTTCTAGGTAACATATCACTGAGCTACAGTGACCAAAANGTATTTGACGCTCCATATTGTCAGAAATCATACTGTAATTTTAATGTATTTCTGAAGCAAATCAAGCTCTATATTGAAAACTTTTGATTTAAAAAAGCCTACTTCACCCAAATCCTCATTTTTCAAGTTTCATCTTCTGTCCTGAAAACATTGTACCTTTTTAAAATTTCTGATGTGATGTGATGTGAGCTTTTTTTTTATAACACCTTTTTCCCCTGAGTATTCATCCAGTCATTTCTTCCACCACTGGGGGCAAAAACAGTCAAGCTACAACAGACTTGTACACTAGAGAAAAAGGGATAGATGAAGTATTCAGAAGCCACTCCCTTCTTCAATGAATATTATTTCTTTTTTTTCAAAAACCTATTTATAGAAATGGCTACAGTTGTTTTCTAAATCTGAATTATCATTTTTTCCTTTTTATAGAGATGTTTCTCTTCCAATAAGCAGCAGAGACTAAATGCTGAGGCTGTTCTGTACGTGATCTTACTTGCTTTGATATTCTTGCACATAATGATGGATATTGACTTATCAACTGAACTGAAATAAAATTAAACTTCCAATCTGATTTCTTTTTGCATAGATACTCAGGCAGTGAAAAGTTTTGTTTGCCTTAGATTCTCACATATTTATAGTTTATGATATATTTGGATTCACATTCTTTTAAAACTAATTATTACTAAAATAGCAGCTTTATGCTATCTTTCTCTATATTTTGTTAGATGGATGGTACAAAAGTTCTTACATAACTCTTTCCAAGCAACTTTTTCCTTTGGCAAACTACCTGCTACTATCAAATTCCTTCTACAGATTTCTCAATTCTGAAAAGGTGGGTGAAAAGCCACATCTTGTTCAAATTGTCTTCAACCTAACACTTCCTACAGAACAGCAGAATGACAGTTCTGCTTGTTAGACAACTCCAGGAATTATTATCAAGTCATTGGCTATATTCCTAACTCATCATCTTTGATAGTCTTTCATGTGTCAGAATTAAAAAAAAAAGGCTGAGGTAGCTTGTAAGGCATTTCAGACAGGGGCTGGTGTTTGTCCCTAAAAATAAGACCAGAAAAAAAAGAACCCTTGGCATTATTACAGATAGCTGAAAATTATAACCTGTGCTTCAGACCCCAATCATTTACAGACATAATGGAATGTTATTATTAGCTATAGGAAGCAAAGACTTACAAGAAAGTACTTTGCCATAGGAAGACAATCTCATAATCTCTCCTTTATCTAGAAAAACTGTGCTAACCAGAATTCATCATCTGGTCTCTGATCTCTATCATAGTGCTGTCTCCACTTCTTCAAGGACATGTCTGCTATAAATCCTCACCTGGAAGCATTCCAGATGACTGCTACTCACAAGTAAATAGCAGGAACTGAGATTTTTGTGGTCAGCTCATGAGATAAGAGGCTGGGAGTCAAGAGATTTCATTCAAGTTCACAGCTGTACTGTAGCTTATATAGGTGCAAGATTTGCACAAGTCTCATTTTCTTAAATCCTTTTGGATGCAATTAATTTATACCTAAAGAGGGATTTTTTAAAGCTATGGGTTATGAGAATTCCAGTTGATGCATCAATATTTTTCTGGATTAAAAAAGAAAAAAATAAGTTGGGGGGAGTTAAAGATTTTTAAAAATTTGACAAAAAGCTCAACAATGAGTGGATGTAAGAAAGTTTAAAACAGATAAAGGGGATAATTATCTTGAAATATTATTTTTGGTGAAAGTGCTTTTTAACAAATTGGAATTAAAAAAAACAACTAGAACTTTGCAGAANAAATTGGAATTAAAAAAAACAAACTAGAACTTTGCAGAAACATTTGTTTACTGTTAAATTATTACTAAAGTTTATTGCTATTTATTATTAAAGAGTACAGAAAATTGGTGGATTTTACAAAACAAAAGATAAGGGTAATATGAGCCAGACTGTAATGTTGATTGTAACTACAGAGTGCCATCTGAGACAAATATATTAGGGGCACAGAAAATAAAATATATTTTAAAAAACCCTTGGGGAAGAGGAGCTTTTTACCTTTTCCCTTTCAATTGAGACACTTTCACTTTTGCATTACTATATTACAGTGGCAATCACCAAAAAAGCAACAAAAACAGCAGAGAAGAAGAGAGAATGGTTAGAGCAGCCTGCAGAGACAGAAATTACATTAAATTTATTTCAGAAAATGTTTGAGGAATTGGACAATAAGTTAACTGAATCTAAGTTTTGGAAAAAGAATAGTATACTACTATTATACTACCTGAAACTTCTCAGGAAACAACAACTGAATGAAAAACTGCTGGCAACCTTCTATGGCTGCACCATAGAGAGTATTTTAACTTACTGCACCTGTGTATAGTTAGCCAATTGCACACTGGAGATAGGACAGTGCTCCAGAGGGTTAACATCATTGCCCAGAGGATCATTGGTTG
>AZIM01002732.1:118070-128615 GCA_000516915.1 Ophiophagus hannah | reverse complement strand
AGGAGAATGAAGAGGGAAGGAAAAGGAAGAGAAGGAAGAGAAGGAAGGAAGGAAGGAAGNGGAAGGAAGGAAGGAAGGAAGGAAGGAAGGAAGGAAGGAAGGAAGGAAGGAAGGAAGGGAGGAAGGAGATTATAATGAGAGTGAGTGAGGATCTCAGGGAAGTCCTGCACTAGCATTTGGCCACTACAGCTGCCCCCAACATGAGTCCCATGTCATGCCCACCATGGCCATGCCCATCCCCGACCATGTCCCTCCAGCCCTCCAAGGTCAAATCCAATCTTGATGCGGCCCTCAATGAAATCAAGTTTGACATTCTTGGCTTAGAGTAACTGGTATCGCTGCTCCCAAAAGATCTGCTGAGGCAAGGAGAGGTAAGGCATTAGACAGCTGTTACCATGCCACTCCTTAGAACCCATGGATGATTGCATGGGCTACAGAAAATGACTTAGAGACTTATCCTGCCAGTTTGCTACTCTTGTCATAAAGATTGCAGATAAGGCTTGGAGCCTCAATACTTTCTGCTTGCTACTAGCCTGTCTTTGACTTGGTTTATTGACCTTTGACTTCACTAAATTCCTTTTTTCCAATAATCTGTTCTGCTATGCAGGACAACAAAAAAGACCCAGCCAATCAGCTGAGACTCGGGAGGCAGAGAATAGATAGGGTGGGGCCAGTCAGAGGTGGTATTTNCTCCTGGTTCTCCAGAACTGGTCAGAATCTGCTGGATACCACCTCTGGTGATGTGTCAGTGCTTTGTGTAACCTCTTTCCCGAAATATTGTATAGCTGTCAGTTTCTAACAGCTGCAATTAACTTGTGATATTTTATGTAATAGAAGGGGAACATTTTTACATATGTAGGAAACAATAATCTTAAATGCATTTAACTTATCAAATATTATTCAAATAGTAATCAAGTTCTATCAAATGTATTTTTTCCAGTCCTCTACTTTTTCATTGGATGTCTGCTTATTTTCCACAATATGGCTCTTCACATGCTATTCAAAGGCCAAATATGGTGCTCCTCCTGAAAATACAAGAATTTAAAGCTGGGGTGTAGAGGGAGAGAAATTATATTACTTCAAAGGGAATGCTATTTCAATGAAATTTAGCTAGGCAACAAAACAGGAAATATTGCATAGCATAATCACCATTTCATTAAAAAATAATGCTATACAAAATAATGACCCTATAATGTTTTTTAAAGCTTTAATCCTATAGAAGAAAGATTGAAAGACATGAAATCCTATTGATTTAAAAGTTGTTCTCTTCTAGGCTTGGATTAATTGCATCAATTATTTCTATACTTTGGGTGCTAAAGCCATATCTTCAATTTCCTCAGTATCATTAGTCAGTGATCAGAGTTTCAATGAACCAAATTAACATGATAAATTTGCACAAAGCTGCAGAATGAATATAGGGAACTAAGTATTCCTTCTAAAACAAGTAATTTGGTGAAAACACTGACAAGTTGGACAGTCATTATTAATAATTACTTCATTTGATTATGCTGCTATTTGAACGTAGTAATTGGAGGATGGTAATCAGGATATTGGACTGTGGATCTTAAATTTTATAACAACAATCGTGTTGTCAGTGTGATGATATCCTTAAAACAATACTAATTTCAGTAGTTCTTTATAATGTCTCAAAGTTAAATTGATACCAACATTTTTAGAGACCAGGAACATTTCCTTTTCAATCTAATGAAACCCAGGGCAAATTTTGCATTTGAATGCAAGTTTTATTCTTCTCAACCCACTAAGGTTGAGAAAGAATTATGTATCTATGATTGGGAATCTGTCTTCCTGCATGTCTGCACATCAACAGGATAAAATTCTAAAACCAGAATGGAAGAGAATCAAATGTGTGGTGGGAGAAGAAGGCAAAAGAAAATGGGCAGATCCAGCTGGGATCTACGCAGGGGGAAAAAATTGAATGGGATTCCCCTGGTGCATCTTTATGACAGTGGCTGCTGGGCAGCAGCTTGAAATGCTCCACTCTCTCCTTTCTGGTCATGTCAACCAACAAAGTCAACATGAGGTGGGCAGAAGCAAACATGCAGAAGGCAACCCAGTTATATAAGTTCTAATCAGACCCTAACAAAAACAGACATTCGGACAAGATGCACACAGAAGATGCATTGCCTGATTAACTCCTGGAGAGGAGATTCACATAGACAGAAACAATATGTTACTTATGACAGAGATGAAACTCCAGACAATCGTACAGCCATTGCTCATAAAGGAATCAGAAAGTTTCAGAAGTCATGCTATGCATGCTTTTCCCACATTGTCTTCTACACAGTATCAAGATACAGTTAAAGCCAAGGGAGGTTTATTGTTGGACATTGACTTATTATGTGAAATGCCAATAGCAGACTGAGATAGTTTATGATTGGATGCAAAATAATTAATATGAAGTTCTATTAAATTATGTTCTAAATCTTTCATCGATCAAAGACATGATCATAAATATAGGTATTCCTGTGATAAAATGTTAAATAGGATTCTTTATGCAATTACATACTTTATTTAAAAATCCCTTGGTCATCTTATTTTGATTTACTTTCTGTCAGCTGATTTTATTTTATTTTGCCTCCAGCACTGGTTGGCCAAAGCTCCTGACCAGTGTGTCTTAGACAGGAAGACCAATGGGCAACTGTCAACCTTGGCCAATACAGATTTAGCAATGGGTGCTAGTGAGAGTAGATGGGCAGAACTACTTTCCAGAAAAGCTGCCTGCTCATTCCTTCTGGCATTATTGGCCAAAGCTCCAGATAATTTGCCTCAAGAGCGAAAGCCAGTAGAAATCCATTGGTCCAGCAAGTATACTCATCGCCAGTGTCTTGTCTGCTCAACTTTATCCAGCTCTATCAGAGCTCTATCTCCCACCCAACCACATCCTATCTTTCCTCCTCATTGATGAAGACTTTTGACCAGCTGCTTCTGGAGAAATGCAAGAAGGCAAGAACAGCCTCACTGGGAGTGTCTTCAGCCCAATCTGCTTATCCCTTCTGGTACCCCATTCACAGTATATCCAGGAGGTGACTCGCATTCAATGGCTGGGAGATCTTGCTGAGTGCAGAACAAACAGAATAATGTTTCCACTTAAATTTCCCCCCACCCAATTTCTTTGGGGGTCTTTCTGATGAGATCTCTGCTGTTTTGCAATGCAATTATGCAAGGATCCAGTCTTTCAAAATTCAAAGTTAGCATAGCACCAATATCATAGTCATCCTAACATAGAGAAAGACAAAGTAAATATATGGTAGCAATTAAGGAGACTATTTATAGCTCAGGTTGAAGTGCGAGGTCCTTGGTGCTTTCTCAGTAGCACTGATGATGTTACCTAGTTTGAGTAATGAAATGTCTGCAAAGAAACAACCAGGGTCAGAGAGCACCAAGGTCTCCTCAAAGTATTATATTTAAAGTAGAATGTATCCATGTCTTCTCCTCCCCAAACAAAATAGACTAAAAAAATAGTTTTCATAGCTGATCATTTTTTGCTGCAGCCCTGCTGAGCAAAGTAAGAAAGAGAAAATTATTTAAGACATTGAATGCACATATCAACTTGCAAGAAAATTGTTGCTTCAGGCTTTCTGGTTATTAATTCCTTGCATCTAGATAGCAAGAAATAGGGCTGTGTGTTTTATACACTCTTTGATAATCTCATATATATAAACTATGGATAAGATTAATATGTTAGAATAAGGAGTCACAAAGTACCTTATTTTTCTTAATTATATAAAACAACTCAAACCACTGGAAGATCTTTTGGACAATTTCATTGCAAAAAAATAATTGGGAATTTTGTTTGCAGAACAAATCTGGTTACTGAAGCATTGTGCTGGGCTTAATGACAAATATCCCAAAGATTGCTTTATGTACAAATGAGTTTATCCTCTAATTCATACTGTTTTTTTCCATCAAAATGTACTTGGAACATAAAACAGATTTTTTTACATTGCTTTTGGGTGGAAGGATATATTTAATAAGAAGTTCTCTGTGACCCTAGAGTGGATTAAGATATGGTTAGTTTGAACTGCTCAATGTTTATTTATTTAATTTTCAACCATCTTGTGTAGGAATGTTAATAGATAAAAATTCCTTAGAGTCATTTAAAATAAGACTGAATTATAGATAGATAGATAATAGATGGATGGATGGATGGATGGATGGATATAGAGATATGGATATGGATGATATGGATATAGATGATATAGATATAACACAACTATTAAGAGGAAAAGAATGAAAGAGAAAGCTAAACTGAGAGTTTCATCAATTTAGGCAGAGTGCTTTACATCTGTACAGGTGAAAAATTTGTGCTTCATTATTGTATAGTTAATCATATTATGTGTTGACAAGTTCTTTATTCTAAACAAAAGTGTGGTTGTATTTTTTATATTAGAAATAGCACCTATTGAGTTTAACTATTATAAATTTGTTTGGCTTATTTTTATAAAATCTACAAAATTTGCATTTAAACAAAATAAAATGAACTTTAAAAACCCAGATATTGAAATTATTAAAATTTGTGAATCAAGGAAACACACTTGTCTAGCTGAATCTCAATGATTTAGAGGAATTATCCCACTAAAATCTGGGGGCACACACACACAGAGAGAGAGAGAGAGAGAGAGAAAGAGAGAGATTCAGATTGACAATTATTGGAGTTTTGTTCTAAAATTAGACCTCTCCTAGTATCTATAATAAAATTAACTTATCATATTGCTACAACTTTTAATCTCTGTTAGTTTCATGGGTAAATAATGGTTTGGATGAACTATTTCATCCAAAGGTTTTCTTTCTTGGGAAGGCATTCCATAGATGGATTACTACGATTAAAACAAAAAAAATGGTTTTTAATCTTTAACAAGAATAACAAATGTTTCCTCTTACCTTGACTTTCAAATTCTTTCATCTAATTACAGTCTGTTTCTTTTGAAACATTGCTGTATTGCTGCTAACAGCTTAAACATTCAGACAGATTTATAAATTCATGTAGTCCATATTTTCTTTGAAATGATTGGAAGAGCAGTCTAGTCTTCTGAGATAATATAGGAAAATGCTATCTTTTCTATGGAGAGTAATTGACATGGTTTTCACAATAAGCAACAATGAAATAAGAATAGAGATAAATAGGCAGTAATAAACTTGATATAATACTGACAAGAAAGATTTGTTGTTCTGAATGGGCTATTATCATTTTTTATCTTGTAGAAAATAGATAGCTTACATAAGCTGAAAAGCTCATCTCATCTTGTAAATATTAATAGGCCACAACCAACCTAAACCAATGATCATAAGAACCCAATTAAACAGCAAGTGGTTGAAGAAATAAACTGTATACAAATGGAAAGAAATAAAATGGGAAGAAGCAATTTTTTATTACTTGAATCACAATTTTTTTCCTTTGCTTTGTATATTAACTGCTTGCATTTGTATTCATTTATAAAACCCAAGATCTCATTGCTGAATCAGGATAAGCTCTCAATTTAAGGCTAGGTGAAATAGCCTATACAATAAACATTTATTTAAAAAATAAATTAGTTTATAAACATAAAATTAATTTATCTGCAGAAGCTGAAAAAGGTTTGGGAAAAAGCAGTGCATCATTAATGTTCTCTATAATCTTTCAATGCACACTTTCTCTACATATGGTCAAGGCTAGAAAGCAGCTGGGCCTGGAGTAGCTCAAGTTCAGCAATGCCTTGGTACAAACAAAGCAAATTACAGTAGCTTTTTCTTCAGTTTTCAGGCTGATACAGAAATTCTTCATTCATTTTATATGGCTTGTCAATTTTCTAAATGTATAATTTATGAATAACCCTGTTATTGGTTAGCTGATGAACTGAAAAGTATGCACAGAAAGAAAAATTCTTCAAAAAAAGAAAACATTCAGATGTTTTAAAAACTGCCTGAAGAAGAAAACATATCCAGATGGTGGCTGTGACCACAGAAGTGTGTTATAATTGCTTCTCGAGGTATATATTTGTGGATAACTGTTCTAATCAAAGCTATTGGAGCAGATACATATGCAAATCTCTGTGGTCTTGTTATCCCAGTTTCCAGAAAACACAACTGTACATTTTATACATATCCATCTCTATATAATCTTTCTCTATATTTATATGGCAAATTACATAAAGCATACTAAACAATTAAGTAAACCTCCAAGCTCCTCTTACTCAAGAGAGCTGAGTAAACTTAATAGGGCTGCCAGGCAGCTCTGCAGATGCAATATAAGTGGAAAAATATTGATCTTTTACCACTGGTGCCACCATGAGATAGGCCTTAATAGCGGCTCTAACTCTTGTTCAATTTGATTCATCCTTTGTCTTCCTCCAGTGGTGTTCCACATCCAACTGTCACTTTGGTACATGGGTGTCACACTCGCTGCTTCATGTTGCTGTCATGTGAATTTTGCGATGTTTTTCTCAATTGCAGGCTGGGATGGGCATGGCCTGCACATGACGCATCTGGCCTGCAGACTGCCAGTTTGACACCCCTGCTTTAGTACATTAAATGTGAAAGAACTTGCTTTATATAAATTGTGTGAGATCAGATTATACCTCATGGATATATCCTTTTTCTGTCCATCAAAAACTTGTACATATAAAAATTATAGCATGTGCAGGATCAGATAGGTTATCTTTAGAAATAAAAGACAAAGGAGAGTCTAAATATTATAAAACATGGAATAAATTTTATCAATGGTTATATAGCAGAAGACAAGGTCAAAATATTAGTAGTTATGATTAGATTAATTAGTTATGATTAGATTAATTAGTAATTAATATATTAAAAAAGGAGATTATAAATGATGAAGTAAAATGTATATATGTATAACAAGGCTAAGTTGGATGTATTGTGTTGTATTCTCATAATTAAAATTAAAAAATATTTTTTTAAAAAAAACTTGTACATACAGAAATGTAAAAGTTCCATCTTTCAGGGAGCACCAAATCGCCATCAGGACTGTTTGATGGACATAAAAATAGCAGAAGTGTGGTCAAGACATTTAAGAATCTGGTATACAACATGTTAACTTATTATCAACTTATTATCAATATATTGTATATATTAATTATAACAATGATGTGATCTGAATGAGTGTAGGCATAAAAAAGTAGAATGCTTAAGCTGGCCAAATCAAGTGACAGAATATATTTCAAGCATCACTCCACTACAGATATGAATAACAAGTGTAAGTCTGAGTACATGAGCAAGAACCAAGTAAGTAACAAGTTTGGGAAACAGATCAGTAGAATGAAAAGAGCTACTAGGTAAATGTCAGTAAGATTCTATACCACACTGTTGTGAGAAATAGCTAAATATGCAATGTCAACAAGGAAGATCTTGATATGTTGTGAGGTAAACATGACAAAAGACAACATTCTTCTACAAATGAAACAAGTTTCTTATAAAGACTCATGATATTTATAAAAACAGTTGTCTCTGATGACAATCAAGAACAAGGGGGGGAGTGGGGAGCAGGAAGGAAGGAAGGAAGGAGGAAAGGAAGGAAGGAAAGGAAGGAAAATTTGGATCTGACCAACCTAAGGGGATAATATCAGCGTAGCTGTGTATAGCAAATGTTCCCACCTTTTCTTCTCCCAAAACAGCCATTTAGGCATATGTATGTACCTTTGGGTCGCATCAATAATGCATTAGTAATTTCTTCTGTATCTTATAATAGTAAAATAGTGTAATACTATATCTGGATGCTGATATGATGTTTGGGCTCAAAATATATTTATGTCAATCTTGCAGGCAGAATTGATCATTTTGCTCTCTTTGGGGAATAACATATTAAAGTTGTGCCTCAACAGTATGTAGTTCAGAGTGATGGCTGTGAGATGGGTGGCCATATGAATCATTTATATAAACAAACACTATATACATACATGCCAGCAAAAAGGCATTAATTCAATATGATCCATGCATTTTTACTAATGGCACTGCTTTTGTGCTTATTATTAGTACCCTAAATTATATTTATGAACTTAAATTAGCTATTTTGAGAAGACATCACCTGACTACTGAGATAAAAATATTTAATATAGATACACTGATAGTCCTTGTAGACTTTGTTGAACTGAGAAATATATAACATCTATAGAAAACCTTCTGAATTTTAACACAAACATTTGAAGCGGATCTTTATTGTTTTACCAGAATTTACTCGGTCTGTCTGTCTGTCTGTCTGTCTGTCTGTCTGTCTGTCTGTCTGTCTGTTGTCTCAAGCACACACTTCTCTTACTAACTTTATTTGCTTGCTTAAAATCTAGCCTGAAGAATATTTGTGCAAACAGTAAAGAACTGTTCATGTTTTGACATTTTGGATGGTTTTAACAAAAATACTATGTATTGGCTCTGTTTGGTCACTTTTCTTTCTGATAATCCAATATAACTGATAGCCATTTTTGAATGAAAGATGATGTGGTTTTTTTGTTTTTGTTTTTGTTTGACAGCTTTAGAATTCAAAACCCTCCTCTGGCAAAGTAGTTATTACAAATGACTTAACATAGACTACTACTGCAGTTTATCACTTTTGAAGTAGAATTCTTTCATTCTCCCTTGGCAGACTCAAGGGTTCAAATATTCATATATACTCCCCTCCCATTGTAAAGCACTTGATCTGTAGCTCCTTTATTAAGCATGAATTAACTTTTTTCAGGCAAGTATCACCATTTTATCAAATAACATGGAAATGATTCTCTAGACTTTGATACGTATTTACCATTTTGTTAAGGGTGTCTTATATTTATGTGGAAGGTTTCTGATATTTTTTGTCATTTCATTTTCTTTATGATAGTTTTTCCTTTATTCTGTATAAATGTTTATCCAGATTTATTTTACATTTTAAAACTACTTTTATATGCTGATAAAAATGATTCTATTTTTATATGAAAACAAACTTTCTTTTCCCTAAGTATTATAATAATTTGGTATAAATTGAAAATGTTTGTAAGAAAATTGGTGTACAGTTAACCATATACAAAGTGAGGTCTGTCAAAATCATAAAAAAGCAAATAAGTGCATATATATGTATATGTCCACTTGGAATCACAAACATGACAGCTCCATTATTTGGCAAAAGTTATTCATTTTCTTTATGTAAAACGGATGGAATAACATGTCAAAAAGTAGTTTCTCAGGGAGTGCAATTTCAACAATGAAAAATAAAAAAAGGAATACAATGGATAGTTTGTTAATATTTGGAGCCGTCATGTACGAAACAGAACAATGCCTCTGCATTGGGTAAAAATAATAAAATGTATGTACAAAGCTAATACTGTGGATCTCTAGAAGAAACCTGGCCAGATTTCACATTTATTGCAACTGTGGTTAAGGTTACTTGCCCCTTTCCTGCAAAAGGAGTGAAAAAGAATCTCCACCCCTCACATCTGCATAAAGCAGGGGAAAACATACAATAAAAATGAATAATCAGTCAATTTTAGTACTATAAGGAGACACAGCACCTGAGACCTAAGATAACCCAGCCACACTACTTTGTTATTGTTGTTGTTAGTAAATTAGAGCTTTCTGTATAAATGAATTGACTATAAGATTCTGATTACTTCCTCTTATGCCCATTGAGAGCCTGGCTTGTTCCATGCTTGATGGTAGAAAACCCTTCAACCTGTCAAATCATGAGATTGACCTTTGTAATACAGTATATAGAATAATAATATAATTCTTCTTTCCAGTTTTTGCAATTCTGACAGAACTGTCTTAAGTGCTTCCGTTTATATTGTGAAAAACAAGCTTTACTAGCAGATGCATTGTGGACAGATATAGGACATAAGTTAGAATGCTGATGACCGTTAAGTTCTCCAGTCATTTTCCTTTTGACTTCTGCTCTGTAGTGAGCCTCCTTGTGAGTAAGCCCCATCAGCAAGGAATGTGTTTGCAGACTGTTTTGTGAGCAAAAAAAGCTACTCTAGTGAAGGAGCAGGTGTGGAGGTAGGAGAAAATCACGACTGCTACTTTGTTTATTTCAGACTTGTATAAATAAGCTCTATCTTTCTATACTTTCTGGTCCTGAGTTCATTTTGTTAAATTTAGGTATCACCCACCTCACTCTCAGAATGTTTCTGTGTGGTTTACAGAGTTATAGCTCAGGCAGAGAAGAGAACTAGTTTTTTCAGCCTTGGAAGTCATAAGAGAACAAAGGGGAATAGATACTACACAATAAGGAGCTGCTGCATACCGACAACTGAGGCTTATCCAGGTTGCTGAAGAAAGATCAGGGGAACCAACTTAAAATTGCTGCTGCTGGTCAGCATTCAATCAACGAGTTAGGCATTTTAGTTTGAATGCTACTATGACTTCTTTGGACTGCTTAGACTCAAAAAACTCTGTTTTTTGTTTTTAAAACCTTACTCAAGGGACTGGGAAAATAACTCCACCAGATTCTCTATATCTTTGGAGTCCAGGATTTGCTTTCTGTTCCATTGTAATTTGCTTCCTGCCACAGTTTCATATTTATTTATTTATTATTTGGACTTGTATGCCGACCCATCTCCCGAAGGACTC
>AZIM01002732.1:60089-70427 GCA_000516915.1 Ophiophagus hannah | reverse complement strand
TCTATTTGCTCGGTATGCAAACTGCATGGGGTCTAACAGCAGATCTGTGATGGTTTTTAGGTGGGACAGCACTAGCCTTTCAAAGGTTTTCATAACTACAGATGTTAGAGAAATTGGTCTGTAGTCATTCAGTTCCCTGATAGAGGGCTTCTTTGGCACTTGGATGATAGTAGAGCATTCAAACTAGAATTTGATTAGCACATTTGCTTTAATTCTCATGAAACCCACAATTATTTTGGCCAAACATTTATACTGTAGCTGCTACTAGAGTCTAATTATTAATGGAATTCCATATTAAGTTTAAGTTTAAGTTTATTAGACTTGTATGCCGCCCTATCTCCTGAGGGACTCAGGGCAGCTCACAACATAAAATCAATACAAATACAATAAATTAATTAAAAACTATTTAACCTATTAGGAATATTATGAGAGTGCAGGACAGGATAGCAGGACCTTCCCATAGGCCAGAAAAGGAAAAGTTAAAAAATAAAGTAGTAAACATATGTTCTGATCTTTTCCTAATTATGTAATAGCAGAACATTCTAAAGGAAAAGCCCAGCTTATACTAGTTCCATTTGTCAAATGAAATCTCAAGTATTGTGACATAATTGTTAGTTCTTATTTTGTGCCAACATTTAATTTTTTGTCATGAGTATTTTACCAAAATAGATCCTAGCATCATAGATTAAGAAAAAAGTTTTAAACACCCTTATTAGAAAGTAAGAGGGTAGTAGATTATACTGATGGGAAAATATACATAGAACTGTACTATTCAGCGGAAGGTCTATTTCCCTTATTAAGGAGTTATCCACTTATTAAGGAGTTATTCAGGGGCAATTGTTTCTTGGTAGAACTGGAAACGACTGCACTATGTATAACTCCTCTTTCCCTTGAAGGCTAAATTATAGCACAATTCTTCTTAACAACAGCTATCACCTTAAAAGATTAAATACATAATTTTCTGTTTGCTTATCGATGTACATAGGGAGATTTATTACTATATGTGTATATTACATTGCAGTGCGTGAATGTGTGTATAGGTGAGATGTAGCATAAATGTGGACAGAAAAAATATTGCAATTTCCCAACACAGAGAGGGAGAAAGAGAGGGAGAGGGAGGGNGAGAGGGAGAAGGAGAGGGAGAGGGAGGGAGAGAGGGGGGAGGGGGGAGTCAGGGAGGGAGGGAGGGAGGGAGAGAGATGGGATGTCTTTTGGTGTTAAGCTTAAACTCTTTTCATAGCAACACTGAAAGACACATTCTGCATCTCTATTTCATTATATGTATATTAGTGTGTCAAACTTACTTTAGAATAATATTGTATAATCAGATTTCATGAAATACAGAAACTGCACAGATTCAAATAATAATGCTATTTTTTTTAAAATCTCAGATCTTTCCATATTATTTTGAATGTGTGACAACCAATCTTGATGGCTTCTTATAAAGCTAAACAAAACTCTCACTCTTTCTTTGTGGCACTTCAATAGATTCTGTTCTGTTCTAACACACTTTAACTATAATTGACATTTGGCATTGCACTCTCTTGTGAGCACATGAAAGACGATAGCCTGAATCCCAGAGCACATTGTTAGTCCCTGCAGTACCACCCATTCAGATCTGCCTGATTGATTGTACAAGCACAACTCTGAATGAAGAGGTCAGATGCTTTCTTCTATGATCATGAGTAATAAGCAGTAACTTTTGAGTATCTGCTACATGGCTTTATATCTAACTCAGCCTTTTTCCACCAGGGTGTCCAATAGAAGTGTGGTCCTTAACTCCTAGAATTCTTAAATATAGCTCATTTAGCGTGAAAACTCTGGGAATTAGTAAAGATCCAGAGACTGTAGTCTGGGATGATTGGCCTTGTTATAAATCAATAAGTGCTGTAAGTTTATGTTATCATATAATGGTAAGTTAAATTTGTACTCAAGCTGTATTGATTTTATTTCTCTGTTTATTCAGCTGATAGCCTGACTATCAGAATGAAGTGCATGCCATACATTAAGCTCTTTGGAATTCTGAATGTATAACTGTTAAAAAGTTATTTAAAAGTTGCCACTGTTCTTTCTTAATCACACACACCCTCTGCATACATGCTGTACAGTTAATATTTGTCACAGAATGCAGATAGATAGATTTCATATTTTTATCTGAAAGGACAAAGAAGTGATAATCAAACCCTTATTTATTCCAAGCCTGGAAAAAAGGGGGAGGGGAGGATAGAGATTGGCATTGTCTAAGTAATACAGATAATATGATAGCTGTGAATTGATTAGGTGAAAAAATATTGTGCCCCAGATGTGCTGAGTGATATGAATTATCTTTGAAACCATAGGGCCTATTTGCTTCACAAGTGTTTATCCACAATTGTGTATGCACACATGCTTTATGAAGATTTAGCTGAATTATGTTGAAGCTTGCTTATGATCCCACCTCCAAAAGAAAACAAAGGACAAAATGCTATCCAAATGATTTTGTATCAGATTAGCTGGAGCCAAGTATAGAACTTAGAAATATGATTTTGAGAATGTTCTGTTGTTCTTCCACTTTTAAATCTCTCAAGATCATGACCATAAGCATCCTTAACTAAACACAATGACATACAAGCATCCTTAACTAAACTAAACACAATGACACAAACATAACAAAAAAGTGAATGTTGTGAAATCCAACTCATTGAATGCAAATATGGGAGGAAAGGGTAACATTTGCATTGTGATGCCATCATGTATGTTCATCACTTGTTTCATATTTCCCTGCACCTCAACTAGATGCTAAAGATCACAGTTGCATTTGTTATTGACCTTTTATTGATAGCTTGCCTATGTCTTTGAAACAGAATGCTTCAAAAGAAAGCATTCCTCATTTCACATTTTGGCATACTTTTTTCAATTTTTCCAATTTGTGGAAATATAATCAAAGTCATAAACAAGGAGATGACATTGGTAATCAGATATACTGTGGGTATAGCAAATTTGACACTTTGAATTGAACAATTTTGATTGGAAAACTCCAAAACTGATGACAATGCATCATGCATAGCATCCACAAAGTGATGTTGATTGATTATATTGAGCATAAATATTTTGAGACTGTGGTTTACTGCAGACCAGATAGTTGAAAAAAATGTGGATTAAATAATTAGATCAAGGCAAACAAAGATAAAATGCTTGAAACAGTTTCATAACTGTTACAAGCTGCACAAACAAACAAAAAATGACTATAAACATGAATTATTCTAAAACTGTTTAGAAAATTGGAGAAATAAATCTTTACATGGCCAATACATAAAAGAAATTGAAACTTAAATGAACAAGTCCAAGAATTGGCAATTGTTACAAGATGGTACCTTCAAAAGGGAAGTGATTATTTTTGCAGCAGAAGGATGAGCGTTACAAGTAAGCACAATAGCATCAAAAATTCAACATGTATAAAATGGCAAATGCAGATTTTGTAAAGAAAAAGGTGGAATCATAAATCATATAATTGGTAGAGAGAAAAATTGCTCAGACTATAAACAATGTCACGATAAACATTCATATAAAAACTATAATTTCCAAGTTTTCAAATATAATCAGAATTGAAAAAAGTTGTTGAAAGTGATATTAAACTTTTATAAGACTTTTGTATGAAAACTGATAATTCCTATAAAATGTCAGATACAACAATAATTAAAAAGAAAACATTAATGTTTACAGTTGTAGCAATATCTAGGGAGGACACAAGGAAGAAGAATTGAAAAAATACAAAATACAGAAAACTAATGATTGCAATCAGTAAATTATGGGGGAAATGCAAAGTAGTTCTTATCGTTCATGATGCAATAGACTAAAACAACATTTTACAAGAATTAAATATTTTTGATATATAATCTATGAATTTATTTAAAAACCTCTCATCTTGCTGGGCATGTTATTTCCTGATATTTCCAAAGAACACCAGTCAGAAACATATTTTGTTTTGTTCATTTTGTATACTGAATAAACATTTCATATAGTAATGTGCCTTTGCTAAAGCATGATACAAAACACACCACATAAGATATTTACAATTTAATATTATCTCAGAGCTTAAACAAATATTAATTCTGAATCCACCACCACCACAACAATACATTTAAAACAACATCCTTTGACAGGGTATGACTATCCATGATCCAAGATGAACAGGTGTTAATGTAGAAGTGTCAGCTAAATGGGAGTAGAGTGGAACAACTGGACCTATAGCAATCCACTAAACAAAAGAAAGGTCTTTTCCTCCCTTTTAAAGGCCATCAAATTTTGAAGGTGTAAAAAGTGTTAGAAGGAAGTTGATCCACAAATGCAGAACTAATGGTTTGAAACCTGGAGTTTACATCTTGGAACTGAGGAATTGAAAAAGGTCCTATTCAATGTAAAGACCACGTGTAATTGCAGATAGTAAAAAGGGTAAATGAGGGGAGAATGTTGGGGAAGGAGAGGAAGATCAGAGGCCTCTAAACACAAGCACCAGTAACTTAAAATAAATTGTGGCTTCAATAAATAGCCAGGAAGAGCTCTGCTGTGAACACTGTGTGAGTACAGTATAAAGTGGAAGATCCAAAAGAGCTCAACAATACTGTGGGCTAAGACCAGAGTATCTAAAGAAGAATTGAGAACACTTCCAGGAGAAAATTGTAGTTATCTGCACTTTAGATACATAAGGCATGCACCAATAATGCTGCAACCTACTCCATCCCAAATCCTTGCAAATTGATGATCCTGCAAATATTAATAAAGTGAAATCAATACATGCTATAAAATCAATAAATGGGCACAAGGACAGCTGGTTTATCAATAAAAGGAAGACTCATTAAAAGATGGGAAGAATGAGTGTATGGTGCTGTACCAACTTTTCATTCTTATAAATTGTCTGCTCTATGTATTGGATGAAAACAATTATTGGACTAGGCCAGGGTTGAAAACATATGACTATCCAAATATTTAACATCTATGATCTCCAGTCAGCATGGACAATAAAGATGGCTAAGCAGAAATAGAGTTAAGTGATATCAAGAGTCAAATATTTCTCATTCCTAGGTAAGGGTAATTGTGGCTGATACATAGTGTAGGCCCTATTTTAATATGTCTGTGATTTACCAAAATGTCCTAGTAAAAAACAAAAAGCCATACAATATTCATCTGGAATATTTTTGCAATAACATCATGTTGGTCTGAAAAATCAGGAGATATGAGAAAGACAATCCAGTAGCATTCCTTTAGTCTGGTCCATTGGTTTTTGATGAAGAATATAGTTTGCTAACTCTGTTATGTGTTTGGATAAAACTCAGTAGGCATGAAGTGGGGAAAAAATATACAGAAGTCCTACCCTGCCAAAGAACACATGCACCCTGCCAAGCACAAATGCATGCGCACATGCACACATACACAAATTATTTACAATTGCCATTTGTGATCTTTGTATGATGCTCCTAGAGATTTCTAAGTGAAGGCTAGACATTGAGTGTCATGCTAGATAGCATAGAGACAGGGGGTTGCTTTCATGTTCTTCCATGTTGTATCTACTAATAGTGAGCTGAATTCATAAATAGGGTTTCTGTTTATTCTGGCTAATTGTCATTTTTGACTCGTTTACCTAATTTTTGTCCATCTATGGACCTGTGAGTTACCCAATTCTTTAGAAATATTTCTAATGTTGTATTTCTGTTTCATTTCTAGCATTTACCCAATAGACCATGAATAATAGCATCTGAGAGGCACAAAGTGACTCACTGATGGTACACAACAATTTGATGTGATAATTTAATAATAGTGCATTAGTAAAGCTTAAGTGCTATTGCATAATTAATATTAGAAGCATATATTGAAGAAGAAAATTAAACTGTAAACATGTAAGCAATTTCATATCCTAATTCTCAAAGGGATAACAAGAGACAACTGTAAATCCCTATTAACAAAGTGTTGGTGATAAAACAAATATGTTTCAATTGTCATTCTTGCATCCCATTAGTTTCTGTAGTTAATACACTAGATTTACCTGGTTAGTAACATACGTTTACATAATAATGCCTATTGATTTTTTGACAAATACAATTTTATTGTTGTTTCCTGAATAGTTGGATTGTTATAATCAGATAGTAATATAGTGATATGGAAAGCAAGAATAGCTGTTCTGATGCACAGAGAAAAGTGAGATCCATTGTTAGTTGCTAACAAAATGCCACACAATGTGCGTAAGTGTTTGTATTACATAATCAGTCCAGAATGTAGGAAAAGGGAAATAAGCAAACCTACTGACTATAACTTTGATACAATTAGATTCAAACTGATGACAGAGACTACAGACTGCATTAACCGCAATAAGAATACGTGCTATATTTAAAACCTGCCATTCAGTTGATACTCTTAATTTACTATATGAAATATGTGAGGACCTAATTCAGTTCACACACTTTCCCATCTGTTTTATTTCTAAACAGCATTTACAAAATGATTGCTATATTAAATCTACATTAAAAAGAACATCCTTGATGTTTGTTGGGTACCCAGCCAAGAACCCCAAAAGCATTAAACTTGGCCTCTAAAAAATTTGAAGGAGCAGAAAAAAAAAGAAGACATTTCACCTTTTTCCCATGATGCTAAGTATTACCTGGTATTTCAAATGATGACTATTTGACTTGTTGACCTATAGTCTTCAAATACCATCTTCAGACAAAGACTACATTATAAGCCATAATGGCACATCTAGAGTAATTTTTCAACTCTTTGTTTCTACTACCATAAACACATTTTTTTGTATTAGTTTGTGTGCTGAGAATAATTTAAAAGTGTTTATATTCTTGTTTTTCTATTTTGGTTGGTCTTAAAGCAAATAGATTATCCTTCATGTACCAATGGCCTCTTAAACTTGATGGCTCATCAAATAATGGTGTGCCTCAAAAAGCAGAATAATGATTCTGCCACTGCAAATTATCACAAAGCTCTGCAGAGTACAGTGTTGTCCTATGCAGCATTGTGTATTCTTTCTGCTTTCCTCTTCTTCTGAGAGTTTGCCACCTATCTTGTAGGTGTGATTTTCCAGAATGATTTGAAATATTGGACTTGATGCTCATTATCACCTGTTAATTACCTACTGTGAATTATCTGTGACTTGATAATGACACATTGTAAAATATTGATTGCAGTTTCTTATAGCATATTTAGGTAGCAGTATGAAAGCTTTGATGTTCTCACCACCTACAAGCATATTCAAAAAAATTATATGTTATAGCCATATAGCTATATCAGCTTTATCTTTCTGTAAATGGACTTTTTTCAGCTATAATTTCTTTCTTTTCTTGTGGTCTGGCTTCATGGCTTAAAATATGTGTGATTAAAGTTTTCCTTAAAAAAAGGCTTTAATGCAATTCTATCTGTGGTTGTTCAGAAGTAAATTATACTGCATTCATTTGGTTCTCTAGGGAATCTTTGTCCATGAAGGGACTAAAGATATCCTGCCCACCAATTGGGCACAATCAGTTTCCCATTCTCTTGATTTATCACAATACTCAAGGGACTAGTAACCTTCTGCCAGAGACTGTGGACTATTCTTTCTAAGCACCCTCTGTGTTTCACCATGCCATGGCAAATATATATCTTCATGATAACCCTTCATGTTCTTTGAGATGTTCTAAGATAAGGACTGTAATCTGACCAGGTTTGCACTTTATTTTATTATTTTTATTTAAAAAAACCTGAGGTGATCATGAAGTAATAGTACTTAAATCCTGCTTCTTCTACTTTCAAAATCTTTCAGAAATAGTTTCAAAATCTTAACTTCAAGGATAGAGAAAGGAAAAAAAGAAAAGCAAGAAATGGATGAAAGGACTTAAAATGATTTAACATGTTTTTCTAGACATGTTAAATTGCCACCATCTGTTGTCAATTAATACTTAATATTTCTCAGAGGTAGACTCAGGTAAAAATGGGGTGCTAAAGAAAGAAAAGAAAGGAAAGAACAGGGCATTTCATCCTGGGAGGAAAACCTAATCTCTGCGCACACACGTGCGCGTGTGCGTGTGCACACACACACACACACACTCCTCATTTTTTGTGCAACCTTTAATTTTTAGCTCATTCCTTTCATT
Source organism: Ophiophagus hannah (assembly GCA_000516915.1). NCBI lineage: Eukaryota > Metazoa > Chordata > Lepidosauria > Squamata > Elapidae > Ophiophagus > Ophiophagus hannah. Next base: position 62,319 of record AZIM01002732.1, on the reverse strand, counting down.
CATTTGATAATAGATTGGGATGTATTGTCTTTGCAGAAATGACTCATGATCTTGGAATCCATAAAGGCAGCATTTGCATAACATTTTATGATGTACCAGTTGTGGTCATCCTGGATCAGGACACTTTGTTGATGATTACTCATACCTTTATCATCTTACATTTGGCCTATCACAATATACTTACATGGTGCTATGCTTTAAGATCAGAAGCTTCATCTGATCCAGAGGGAATAGGCCTGAGTAATAAGGACTCTAGTTGGTTTGCATACATGAAAGTACTACTTCAAAAGCTACATTTGCTATCCTGCACTGGTTTCAGATACAATTCAAGGTATTGGTAAACCAAAGGACCTGGGTATCTATCGGTCTACCTCCTATAGTTGGCAAAATTGGATTCCTAAAGGAATTATCAATATCAGGAACTCTGAGAGGAAGTATTTTATATGACACACTTGCTCTAAAACAACATATCTCTAGAGATAAGAGTGGCTTCTTCCTTGCTTTCTCTTCTTGTTCTCTTCTTTCAGGGAACAAACAAAGATCTGGCTCTTCTGGATATCTTTGGGTATAATATTCTAATGGTTCCTAAAAATAAAATAGAAGTGTTGGAGATTAGGAATTTTTCATCATGTTTTTTAGTTATTTTGTTTCTGTTTACATTTTCTCCTCTGCCATTGGATTGATGGTGGTCTTAATTATATTTTAATTACCATATTGGGGAAGTGTGCTGCTTAACTGTTTTTTTAAATAGGGGAGCATGTAAACCTAAATAAATAAATCCTTATAATTGGATTTAATTAAGGCATTTGACAAAGTAGACCACAACCTATCTCTTAGTAAGTTAGAAACATGTTGAATAGACAACTTCACCACCAGATGGATTCATAACTGGCTGACAAATCTCACTCAACATGTAGTTCTTAATGGAACTAAATCTACATAGAGGGAAGTAGGGTACCAAGGTTCTGTCTTAGACCCAGTACTCTTCAATATCTTCATAAATTACTTAGATGAGGAAATAGAAGGGGGACTCATCAAATTTATAGATTACACCAAGCTGTCAGGAATAGCCAATGCCCAGAAGATGGGCTAGTGATCCAGAAGGATCTCAACAGATTTGAACACTAGGCCCTATTTAACAAAATGAAATTCAGTGGTGAGAAAAGTAAGGTTTTACACTTAGGCAACGCAAACCAAGAGTACAGGTATAGAATAAATGGAACTGGCTCAATAGCAACAAGAGGGATCTAGAAGTCCTAGTAGATAACCACTTAAATATGAGCCAGCAATGTGCTGCCTCCATCAAGAAAGCCAATTGAATTGTAGGCTGCATTAACAGAGGGATAGAATCAAGATCATATGAAGTGTTAGTGCTGGTTTATAATGCCTTGGTAAGACCACACTTGGAATACTGAATCTAGTTTTTGTTGCCACAATATAAAAAATATGTTGAAACTCTGAAATGCAGAGAAGAGCAACAAAGATGATTTGGGGGCTGGAGGCTAAAGCTTATGAAGAACAGTTACAGGAATTGGGTAGGTCTAGTCTAGTGAAAAGAAGGACTAGGGATGACATAATAGCAGTATTCTAATATTTGAGGAGCTGCCACAAAGAAGAGAGAGTCAGTCTATTTTCCAGAGCACCAGAAGATAAGAAGCAGTGGTTGGAAACTAATCAAGGAAAGTAGCAATCTAGAACTAAGGAGAAATTTCCTGACAGTGAGAACAATTAACAATGGAATGGCTTGCCTTCAGAATTTGTGGGTGCTCCATTACGAGAGATTTTTATGAAGAGATTGGACAGCCATTTCTCCAGAATAGTATGGGGTCTCCTACTTGAGCAGAGGGTTGGGTTAGAAGACCTCCAAAGTCCCATCCAATTCCGTTATTCTAAATAAAAATATAATGTATTTTAAATGACATTGAAATATTAGCAAAGTTAAGGAAGTAATGATATTTCAATTCTGCGAAGGACTTTCACAAATCATCACTATTTTATAACCTTTTTAGCCTACTTCTCACACTTTTCATCTATCCATAGAAATAAAGTCTAGTTCATAGAATCTTAATCTGCAATAAATCTATTAATTTATTAAATCTAGTATGATTTGATTGCTGATTGTACCCTATGACTATCATTAAGTGTTGTATGTTATGATTCTTGATTCTTAATGNGTGTCCAATCACATTTGGCCAATAAAGTATTCTATCTATCTATCTATCTATCTATC